>JAOTAX010158999.1:0-14450 GCA_025629825.1 Erythroxylum guanchezii
AACCAAACAAAGGTTTATTAATATGTTAGGAATAAGGTGGGAATAGAATACCTATTCCCTTGTACCAAACATCCCGTTAAGGACCTTTCTATTAATGGTCTTTTTCCTTCACTTTCTCACAGGGCTATAAATGATCTGAACGGTTCACTCAGTCGTGAAGAAATTAAGACGACTTTTTTTAATATGGCACCTACTAAGGCACTGGGTTTTGATGGATTTATTGCCTTATTTCACCAATGTGAATGGGACATTGTCGGGCATTCTTTGATATTCTTTATCCAGAAAATTTTTAGATATGAAGATTGAGAATCTGAACTGAATCGTACTATTATGGTTCTTATACCAAAGCTTCATTCACCCACGTCGATCACTAAATTAAGGTCAATTGCTTTATGTTTAGTGATTTATAAAACTATTATCAAGATTATTGTTAACCGGCTCAAACCTTACTTAGATGATCTCGTAGTTTCAACTCAATGCAATTTTGTTCTAGGATGATTGATTACTGATAATATTATTATTGCCCAAGAAGCTATCCATACAATAAAAAGGAAATCTGGACAGAAAGGGATCATTGCCATTAAGGTAGATCTTGAAAAAGTTTACGATAGGCTTTCTTGAGATTTTATCAAAGATACACACATCGATACTGAGCTTCTTGACTCTTTGATAAATCTTATTATGAAGTGTCTTTTCTCGGTTTCTATGCAAGTGAATTGGAATGGTGAACTCAGTGATGCATTTACTCCCACCAAAGGTATTCAACAGGGCGACCCCTTATCACCATATTTTTTCTTCCTGTGTATAGAAAGACTGGGTTACTTAATTACTAACTCAGTGTCTCAAGGACAATGGAAGCCTGTTAATTTAAGCAGAAGAGGGCCACCTATCTCTCACTTGTTTTTGCTGATGATCTTATTCTATTATTAGAAGCCTCAATTGAACAAGTATATGTGATTCGAGACACTTTAAATACTTTTTGTGCACCATCAGAACAACGAGTGAGTCAAGACAAATCTCGTTGTTTTTATTCTAAGAATATACATCACTCGGTGGCGCACTATTTAAGCAGAGAATTGAGCTTTAAGCAGACGAATGATTTAGGAAAATATCTGGGTACACTTATAGTAGGGTTTCAAGAGTGTTGATACGGTAAGTATTAAGATTAGTAGCTCATAAATGGAGAATTAATGAAATAAGGGATTGAGACTCAAGAAACGAGTTTTCTTTCTCATTATTGTGACGACAAAAGTACCTTTCCTTGTTGCTAGTCCAGCTATTAGTACCTGAGGAGAAATTTAGAGCTTTCAATGCTCCCAAGAACATATTTGCTGTTCATGGAAATGAAAGTTTGGCTACTGATCAAGTACCATGGTTTGGATCGTATCCAGAGAGTACCCTGATTTTGAGGATCTGATTTATTAATTCTTAATCAATATTCCTTGTCATAATTGCATCTTTGGGAGATTTAAACTAAGATCATCCACCATTTATTCAAACCTCTTGGAAATATGACATACTATCTGTCTTAATAATGTATGATGCAGACTGAAAATTGATTGGGCATGTGAAAGAGTTGGTGGCCTATTGAATTTTGAATCCTTTTTAAGTCTGAAAAAGATAAGATATCATAGTGACAAAGTGTCGAATGTCAAAAATTAGCAAGAACTTGAAAAAATAGGATGAGTAGAAAAGCCTTATTTTTATTTTTTGCTTGTAAGTATAATAATCCTTACAACGTTAGATTTTGTTGTGAAAATCGACTGGATTAAAGCAGGTTCGCAGCTAAATAGGACTGAAAGAATAGTAATGAACACACAGATTTTACGTGAAAAACTTCTAAGTTAGGGTAAAAACCACAGGCAAGGATAGAAGAATTTTACTATTAAGAAAAACTGGAGAATTATAAGCAAAAACTAGACCCAAAAATACACAGAATAATTTTTTGGTCTATCTTTCTCTTTCTTTTCTCTATCACCTCACATGTCTCTTCTTTTTATTGATATTTCTCTCTTCATCTCTTGCCAATTTATAGGTAGGAGAACAAGTGGGATGATTGGCCATTTGGCCAGCTATCCTTTTACTTATTTCAACTTTGGTAGGCACCGCATATCCTTTTACTTATTTCAACTTTAGTAGGCACCAAAAACGGTGCCTACCATTTTTGACAATTCTCTCACTTGAAGATTTGATTGAGAGTCAATCAGATCTTCACACTATTCTTTTTATCTTGCCGTTTCATGTTGCTTACGTCTCTGTCAGGCCACACGAGGATTGACACTACATAAACTTGTCACCATTGATTGCTTTTGTCTTAAAATATGCCAAGTTATCCATTGTATGAATTTTTTGCATATCCACCGTTCCTTCTTCCACTTTCTCACAAACGAAGTGATATTGAACTCAGATGTATTTTGTCTTTGAATGAAATGCTAGATTCTTTGCAAGATGCAAAGCACTCTGACTGTCATAATACAAAGTAATATTCTCTTGTTTATTCCCAAGTTCTTCCAACAACACCTTTAACTACACTGCTTCTTTGCTAACTTGTATAGCTGTTACATATTCTGCTTTTGTTTTAGCCATAACTAACTGCAGTTTTGAAACCCAGCTCACAGCTCTTTTAGCTAGTGTAAACACATATCCTGTAGTAGATTTACTTTTATCAAGATCACCTGCATAATCAGTATCAACATATCATTTGATAGTAAAATCTGATCCTCCATAATATAATGCAACATCTGAGGTTCCTTTGATATATCTGAGAATCCTTTTAACAGTATTCCATTGCTTTTGACCAGGATTTACCATGTATCTACTAACTACTCCCACTGCATGTGCAATGTCTGGTCTTGTACAAATCATAGCAAATATTAAGCTTCTCACTGATGATGCATATGGTACTTGAGACATCTTCATCCTCTCTTCTACATTGCTAGGACTTATACTTGAGGATAACTTGAAATTAACAGGAAGATGGGTATAAATTGACCTACAATCTTGTATGTTGAATCACCGCAAGATCTTCTTCAAACAATTCTTCTGAGAAAGCCAAATCTTCCTATTATTTCTGTCTTGGTAAATTTGCATCCCTAGAATCTTGTTTGTTAGTCCGAAGTCCTTCATTTCAAATTCCTTAGCCAACTGTGCCTTCAATTCTTTGATATGATCATTATTGGGGCCTGCTACTAACATGTCGTCTACGTACAACAGCAAGACTATAAAATCATCTTTCTCAAGCCTCTTAAAATATGCATAAGTGTCTGTATTCAATTTGTTGTATTCAAGGCTCATGATGAAGGAATCAAATCTCTTATACCAATATCTCGGTGCCTGCTTTAAACTATATATTTGTTCAACCTGCAAACCAAGTTCTCTTTTCCTTTTTCTTCAAAACCTTCTTGTTGGAGCATATAAATTTCTTCTTCAAGATCTCCATGGAGAAATGCAGTTTTCACATCTAACTGCTCAAGATGCAAGTCAAATATAGCACACATTGCCAGAACTACTCGAATTGTAGTGAGTCAAACCACATGAGAAAATATTTTGTTAAAATTAATACATTCTTTCTAAGCATATCCTTTTACCACCAATCTAGTATGATATCGCTCTACTTGATCGTCACCACTCCACTTGATCTTGTAAACCCATTTATTGCCAATAGGCTTTCTTCCTTGTGGTAGTGATACCAACTCCCATGTCTTATTCATATGCAGAGCTTCAATTTCTTCCTACATTGCTGCCATCCACTGAGATGCATCTAAACTATTCATTGTCGTCATGCAAAAGCACGATAGTGACTTTGCTGTTTTAGAGAAATCATCGTCGTGCAAAGGCATGATAGTGCTTTTCTCTCTTCTTCTCCACCAAATTCCTTTTCTTTTTCTCTTTCCATTTTCCTTATTTTTCTAGCATAACTCAGTCCTAATTCATCTATTCCACATTTCTAACTCCAAATGCAATCTTTACACAATTCAAACTCAAGTTTACACTTCAAAAATCACAAATCCGAAACTCTAACTATTCTTCCTCTCTCTACTGTAAATTTTCTAAAAGTTAATTCTCACATCAATTAACTCAAATAACTTTCACAAAATTCTTCTAACTCATTTTTAGCTCATCAATACACACAAAATTCCAAAAATCCAAGATTCCCACTTAACCATCAAAATTCGATTCTTATACATGCAAATTTCAATTTTCTGCATTTAGTTTCTCTCTCTACTTTCATTTGATACATTACTTTTCACTTTTCTACTCTTTCATTTCATCAAAAACTTATCATTTAGCAACTCTATACCACGACTTCACCAAATCTTCATTTCATATCATTAAACACATCTCTATAAACACTTCACATATACATGCATGAACAGTACAACCATATAACCAGAACAGAGTATGTAAATTCATTGATTTTCATAAACTTATGTTTCATTTCCATTTTATCAGTCCAATTTAAACATCATCAAGATACCATTTACAAAACTATAAAGCTTAAAACTCAACTTACGTGAGTTAGCTAAATTCCCAGCAGTGAGAGTGAAGAGCTGGGTTTCGGTGGATGGAGAAAGAAAACAACAAGAATAGGCAGAAACAAACACTAGTTAGGTTGAAATATTTGCATGCAAAGGATAACACTGAAGTAAAAGTAAAACCAGTATTGCAGTGATGAGGATTCAATGGGTTTCGGTGAAGACCAAACAATAGAGGAATGAGCTACACCGAAATTCATACACTACGTGGCTATATTGCATGTCCTACATGTGTCACTATTCCATACTGCCACATTTCACCTTTGCATGTAGGCCATTTATCACTAAATGATCAGTCCACGTGTCTCACTATAATTGGTCCATATTTCAACATTTTTCTTAGTCCTAAAATACTATAAATTTCCAAAATTGCCCAATCAACTTTAATCGCATTAATAACTCAATTATACTCAGAAAATGTCATGAATGCATGTACAGTCATATTAATGTGCAAAAATGTGGACGTCATATTTAACTTAAACAAGATATACATTTTCTAGTTTCTCAGTAAATTCTCATATTCATTACTCAAGTCTTATCTTGGGTAATGGGATGTTACAATTGCCCCTCCTTAAAGAAATTTTGTCCTAAAAATTCTTATCTGATTGATCAAACAGGTAGGGGTATGGTTTCATCATATGCTCTACCATTTCCCATTTAGCACTATCACTTGGATAATTTCTTCTACTTGACTATAGTCAATGGAATCAATCGATTTTTCAGTTACTTATTCAGATATCTCACTGTCTTATCTATTTCCTTAATATATTTCAGATAACTCAAAATTTTCACTTCTAGTGTCGACATTACATCTGAGTCAGATCATATCACTATTTCTTATCACACTCACATATCACCCTTTATGCATTTAAGACATCTTTTTCGATGTTACAAACTCATGTTAATGGTCCTTCTCTTACAAAACTTTCATATGGGCAATTTTATGTCAGGCTTAGCACCCCTTTTTCCTAACCTGAGCACACCTTGGTAAGGTGATACTCTCATAAACAATTCATCCTTTGCTTGATAATCACATCTCTTTAGTGTTAATACACTTAACTCATGTGTCTATCTCACTTTATTCCAAATCTTCGGTGTTGCTCTTCCTAATTCATTCGTCTTTCTTGAGTCACTTAATTTCTAATACATATCAATTTCACTTATCATCAACATCTCCTATCACTTCTGGCCTTAAACTCTTTTTAGGCCTTATTCATCCAAATATAAAGGCAGTCGACTCTTTCTGTCGTATAACACCTCATATGATATTCTAATGCTATCATTGTGATATGGATTGTTATGCTTCAAGTCAATTAAAACTAAGCATTGACCTCATATTTCTATGAACTCCAAAATATAAACTTTAAGCATATCTCTAACAGTTAAGACTGTTGGCAACAAAAATATGTAGTCACTTATTTTTACATCCATAGCCATCAAACATTATTTCTTCCTATTCCTACTAGGACGTATAGCATAAGATGTTATTTTTGCTATCTCTAACAATCTTTTACTTAATCATCTTTATTGTGCACACAAACTTCATATTACAATCACAAGGTATTATTGCCCTATTCAAACTCAAAATTCGGATTCATTATCAACTTTCAATTTCCTCAATAAGATTCATCAATTCTAAATCTTTAATTTGGGCTTTGCCAATCTTTTCATGCAAAACTGATTTTAATTTAGTTAGCTAATAGTACTTTGATTTGCCCAAAAGTCAATTCAATATTCTATGCTCTTCATTGCACTATATTTAGTAGCCACAATATCTGAATTTGTGCTATTTCTTTATTGAATTTTCTGTTCAAGTAATAAATATGTACACTAGTTTTACCAAGATAGTACTTAGTTGTACAATCATAGTCCTTCAATACTTCTATCCATTGTCTTAGTCTCGTATAAAATTCTTTCAAACTCAATAAGTACCTTAAACTTTATTGATATATAAACCTGAAATGTTTCACTATACCAATATTGTCTCCAAGCTTTCAAAGCAATGGCTATTTCAACAAATTTCAAGCCATGTATCAAACATTTAACTCATGAGACTTTAATAATTTCTACGCATACAAAATCAGTTTATTATGTTGCAATAAAGAGCATTTTAATTTCTGACGCGAAACATCGTTGTATATTACAAAATCTCCAAATTCATTACTATTTGTTGTGATTGAGTGCCTTTCAGATACAGATACAGATATAGGTATCGATCATTAGGCTCAGCCAGAAACAGAAATCACGGAGCAAAGCTCTACGTGCAGAATACTGAGCTTAAAGCTCTTTCAGTCTGGCTACTGTGATCACAATGCCTTTATCAAAACATGCATTATATGAAATGCATCATATAACTGAATATGTCACAAATAGCTTTCACTTTTAATGCACAGACAAAATTTCATATTCATTCAAAACTGCAGTTTTTCTTAAGTCATCAAAATATTCTTTTCAACACTTTGAATACATTCAAGATACCATCTATGACCATATTCACTATTTGATACAATTTTGCTTGGATCACTTTGATCTTCAATACGAAATACTATCGGGGCATTGTTAACTCTAACAAATATTGCCAAGACTCTATGTACCCATGATTAGTACTCGTCATTCCTTAAATAATTAATTCCTCAACGACGTAATATTATCTCATATTATTTTCAATTTCTTAATTGACTTATTTTCTCGAATGATTTTCTCCATTCATTCGATTTCCTCTAATTTCACATTGACTTATTGCAATGTCGAACCATTCTTACTAGTTTCTCCACTCATTTCAATTATTCACAATCTTAACTTCCTGTGCTGGTAACACATTCATTAAATCAATTTTGTATCCCCGGAACATATTTGCATATAATATAATGTGGCCTAAGTTCTCCTCACATTAGCAAGAGTGTCGCCTCAAATTCAAGAATCCAATCACTTAGTTGGATACTTTACATCAAACAAAATGCATACACTCTCAGTAGCATATTTTACATCTTATGCTTAAGTCTTTGTTAGGAATAGAGCTCCAATATTTACTTTTACCGTTTTCATTCATTCTTAAAAGTAAACCATCTGGTCTACTTAACCTTATTCTGTGAAATTCTTCTTCTAAAGAAGATTTCTTGCTACTATCAATTATATTGTTCATCTAATCCTTATCAATCAACTATTCCCATCATTGCTTATCAGACATTCTTCGTACCTCAAAAGAACAATTTCAACTATTCATAATATCTCAATAAGATCAATTTATGTCATAACTTATATGATTAGAATATCCTTTATAATACAGCTCAGTGAAGCTTTAAGTAGATCCATTTACTCTTATGCCTTAGTATATACCATCAAAACCATTACATCTCATCTAGAGATGTATTTAAGACAATTCACTAATTATTAACTTATGCTCGGGACACCTTAATCTCATTTGATTTTGGAAATCACTTCTATTTTTACGTCTGACCTCGGTCGTCGGAACCATGCCACAATCGTGCCCTTCTTCTTTTTTCTCAAATTCATCACACACAATAACATCTTTAACACTCTCAATCTATCCTCGATCGATCACTATAAGCACTTTCATGCATTACTCTAATTCATCTTAGACTTTGAATTATGGGAACTATGACTAACAAATATTCATATATCATAGATTGCTTCCTATATCATCTCCACACATATAATTCTTCTATGCTCGATTCTCACACTTGTCATGATGATCCCATTATTAAATATGTGCTCACAAAATAACAAATTAACTTAACTGTGACAACTTTTACAAATCTCACTCTCTTTATCCTTCTTCCAATTACCAGTATATCGTCATACTTACGTATGTTCACTATCAATTCAGAATTATAGATACATAATCATCCTAAAATTCCGTTCTCAATTCCACTAGCATATTCTTATAGTGAATCATAACTCTTATCACATTTAACTGACAATCATTTCAAGTCCAAGTTTGACCCCTCAAAGTTATAGAAAATTTTAATTCCTTTCAACTTGGCTTGTACACTTTAAATCTCGTCATTCATCTTTATATCATTACTTTCCTTATATGACAATGTATTCACATCTATATCACATTTCGGGATATATTACCACAGTACAATATTAATATTGTATTCCATAATACATCCATCAATACAAATACATCACATCATTATTTGTCATATCCAACCATATACTATTTCCCATTTCTAAATATCCACAAACTTTCATTTTCTCATAGTCAGACAGATCATCATTCTTCCCACAACTTCCATCAATTCAAACACTTAACAAATGCTCATGTATGTGACTCATTTGAATGCAACTCAGACTAGGGTTAAGTTGTTACTACCTGCTATGACATGACTGAAATACATGTAACTTGACACATATGTCAAAAAATGCCCATGTAAGATACTAAATCTGGGATCTGATACCAAAATGTAGCACCCCAACTCTCGCAATACACATACCTGACATTCATGGTGATATCCGAGTATATACCCTGCAAGGGTGATATGCTAGAACAGTCATTCAGTCAAAATTTATTACAAAATTTTTATTTCTTTAAAATAATGTGCACATATGCAGAAATCATTAATCAAATCGTGCTCGCTTAATTTAAAAACATTTTCATTCACAAGTTACAATTATTACAAACATTGGTATTCAACATCCACTTGGGCCCATTTCAGATGCAAAATACTTGCAATCATAAAGTCATTTCGTTACCAAAACAATCACATACATTTAGTATAATTTTTGCGGAACATAATTCGAAAATAAAATCATTGAAGACATATGCAGGTGCAAACTGATCCTGACCCCTAACTCATGCTCATTTGTAGTGGCTAAACTCCAATTGGTCTAATTGGATAACTCCTCTGAACCTGAAAAGCCACGTTGTAATTTTTTATGAGTTTTGCGAACTCAATGAGTGAACCATCATTAATGATTTCACCCAGATTCAGATGCACAAATCACATATTTCGCAAATATGTATTCATTCAGAACATGTATATTCCAATACTCACATTATCATGGCACATCATATAATCATTGCGAATCAGGTCAAATTTATACAATTACAAATGCATCTAAGACTCCAAATTCGTTATTATTGTTGTGACCGAGTACCTATCACATGCTTATATAGATACTAGCCCATTGGGCTCCGTCAGAAACATATATCACAGAGCAAAGCTCTACGTACAGAATTAGAAACAACGGAGCAAACCTTTACGTGCAGAAACAGAGATCACGGAGCAAAGCTCTACGTGCAAGCGCTTTCATACTAGCTACTACGGTCACAACGCCTTTATCTGAGCATGTATTTTATGAAATGCAACAAATACAGAATGTGTCTTATCTAACAGTCACATATGATACACAGTCAGAAATCTCGTAGTCATCGGACCTAAATTCGGCATTCATCTTTCGTTAAGAAATCACATAGCATGATACACATTCAGAATCTTATAGTCTTCAAAATTTGATCCGACATTCCACTTTCGTTGGGAATTCACATAGCATTCAGAATTTCAAAGCAATCAGAGCACTTCCAATACATTCCCGAATATTAAACTCCTCGAACCTTAAATCCGAAATTCAGAACACAATCAGTACATATCAAATTCAATTAGTCATTCTCATTCACATACAAGTAGAGGCTTATAAAACACTTCTAATACATACCCGAATATCAATGTCCTCGGACAATTAATGTCCAGAATTTATAAACAAATCACAAACAGTTCAATAATTGGAAGTCAAACAAATCAAATCAATCATAGGAAAATCATCTAGGTTGACTCACAGTACACTTCAATAGACTATTGCTTGGATGGACCGGCAATGTCTGACTGATGTCCAATGACCTTCTCTATATCATACAAAACACATTTACAAATATCACATTTTTGCACAAATGTATAAATATTCCTTTATGCACATGTACTTATATAAAATATGCACAATGCATATTCAATGACAATTTCGGGTATCTTATTGTGATTCTCATTATCAAATCGATCAGATATCAAAGTCCTCATTAATATCATTTGCACTTATAATTTGGACCATAATAAAACAATGTGCAACTAATTGTACAACCCAATTGATCATTTCAGATCTTTGCATAATTAATCCGATAAGGTATATGACAAAATTAGGTAACACTTCCTTCTAAAAAGTTGTACTCCAGTGCCTTAAGCTTCCAATGATACTAAGTTCATCCAATTTGGTTTAGTATATTGAAAGTTATACTTAATTTACTTGTACTGTTCTAAAGTTTCGGCAGAATTCTTATCTCAACTTCCAATCAAATTTTGAAATTCTTAGAGGCCGAATTAAAATTTAATCTCTTCATACAAATTGTAGCCTTATGTCTCTAGTGTAATCATAATTAATAATCATCTCATTCTGAGGTCCTTAGATCAAGATATAGTCCAATTACCGAAGTATGTTCAGTAAAAATCATCCCAGTTATCATACTTCAGCACAATTACATTTCCATATTAAATTCATCAATCAATCCATTTTAGAAAGCTATGATTTTTAGTGGAGATGTAGATCAATGTCTTATGAAGCTATTTGTTCAAGAACCAAGCAATTTGGATATCGGATGAAGAAGTTATAAGAAAAAGATTGAAGGATGTTCAGAAACAATATCTTCAGAGAAATTAATTGAAAGTCGCGATCGTGCAATTTTCATCGATCTTGCAAAGTCGCCGTCGTGCAAAAGCACGATAGTGACTTTGCTGTTTTAGAGAAATCACCGTTGTGCAAAAGCACGATAGTGCTTTTCTCTCTTCTTCTGCACCGAATTCCTTTTCTTCTTCTCTTTCCATTTTCCTTATTTTTCCAGCATAACTCAGTCCTAATTCATCTATTCCACATTTCTAACTCTAAATACAATCTCTACACAATTCAAACTCAAGTTTACACTTCAAAAATCACAAATCTGAAACTCCAACTATTATTCCTCTCTCTACTGTAAATTTTCTAAAAGTTAATTCTCACATTAATTAACTCAAATAACTTTCACACAATTCTTCTAACTCATTTTTAGCTCATCAATACACACAAAATTCCAAAAATCCAAGATTCGCACTTAATCAACAAAATCCGATTCTCATACATGCAAATTTCAATTTTTTGCATTTAGTTTCTCTCTCTACTTTCATCTTATACATTACTTTTCACTTTTCTACTCTTTCATTACATCAAAAACTTATCATTTAGCAACTCTTTACCATGAATTCACCAACTCTTCATTTCATATCATTAAACTCATCTCTATAAATACTTCACATATACATGCATGAACAATACAACCATATAACCAGAACAGAGTATGTAAATTCATTGATTTTCATAAACTTTTGCATCATTTCCATTTTATCAGTTCAATTCAAACATCATCAAGATACCATTTACAAAACTATAAAGCTTCAAACTCAACTTACGTGAGTTAGCTAAATTCCCAGCAGTGAGAGTGAAGAGCTAGGTTTTGGTGGATGGGGAAAGAAAACAACAAGAATAGGCAGAAACAAACACTAGTTGGGTTGAAATATTTTCATGCAAAGGATAACACTGATGTAAAAGTAAAACCAGTATTTCAGTGATGAGGGTTCAATGGGTTTCGGTGAAGACCAAACAACAGAGGAATGAGCTATACCGTAATCCATACACTACATGGCTATATTGCATATCCTACATGTGTCACTGTTCCATACTGCCACTTGTCACCTTTGCATGTATGCCATTTGCCACTAAATGATTAGTCCACGTGTCTCACTATAATTGGTCCATATTCCAACATTTTTCTTAGCCCTAAAATATTCCAAATTTCTAAAATTGCCTAATCAACTTTAATCGTAGTAATAACTCAATTATACCTGAAAAATGTTATGAATGCATGTACAGTCATATTAATGTGCAAAAATGTGCATGTCATATTTAACTTAAACAAGATATGCATTTTCTAGTTTCTCAGTAAATTATCATATTCATTATTCAAGTCTTATCTTAGGTAATGGGATGCTACATTTGTGATGATCTCTTCTTCCAGAATAGCAGCTGCAATATTGTCGAAGACTAGAGTGTCTGTGTTGTTTGTTAAATTGATAACGAGTTGATCATACGAATCTGGTAGACTTTGAAGTAGAAGTTCTGCACGTTCACTTATCTCTATTGTGTATTCCAATGATGTGAGTTGGAAAAATAGTGTATTTAAAGTATTTAAGTGCTCTGTCACTGAAGTGGATTCCGCCATGCGTAAAGTGTATGGTTTTCTCTTCAGAAAAATTTTGTTGTGGAGTGATTTGGCCTCGTACAAGTTTGTGAGGCTATCCCATATTTCTTTCGCAGTCTTCTTTTCCTCTATGCTGGATAATACTCCATTAGCTAAAGCTAGGTGAAGATTAGTTACAACATTCCCGTCCATCTCATTCCATTTTTTATTTGTGACTCCAGTTGGCCGTTTACTAATGACCGCTAGACAATTATCTTTCCTCAATATTGCCTTTATCTTCAACTTCCACGATGAGAAATTACTCCCACTGAACTTTTCAATATCAAATTTTGCTGCCATTGCTTCCATCACGAACAGAATTTAGCTCCCATTATTTCACAAGAATAGTTCCCGTATGTATGAATAGTACCCATACGTATGAATAGTTCTGTATATATGAATAATACCGTATGCATATGTATGAATAGTACCGTACATGTAAATAGTACTGTATACTTGAATTATAGTAACTGCACAGTTTAATACAAAAATAAATACATAAACAGTTGTCACCTTTTAAAGTTACTATTCACCAACTTTTACTGTGCTCACCCAAACTCCGAACGAATTACGCCAAAAAATTTGTCATAATTTTCTTACCTTGTTCTGATATCACTTGTTGTGAAAATCGACCGAATTAGAGTAGGTTTGCAGCTAAATATGACTGAAGGAATAGTAATAAACACACAAATTTTACGTGAAAAACTCCCAAATCAGGGTAAAAACTACGGGTAAGGATAGAAAAATTTTGCTACTAAAAAAAAACCTGGAGAATTACAAGATAAACTAGACCTAAAAATACATAGAATAATTTTTTGGTCTCTCTTTTTCTTTCTTTTCTCTCTCACCTCATGTCTCTCTTCTTTTGCTTATTGATATTTGCTCGCTTTGTCTCCTGCCTATTTATAGGCAGGAGAACATAAATGGCCAGCCATCCTTTTACTTATTTCAACTTTGGTAGGAACCGAAAATGGTGCCTATCATATCCTTTTACCTATTTCAACTTTACCATTTTTGACAGATTTTTCTCATGCACTCACTACAGTTCAAGACTACACAAGCATGCCATTAGTCTAATGTGAAAAGTATACTGGGACGAATATATCTTATGTTTCATTGATTAGAAGCTGTTTATATATATAATACATGAATTTCCTTCCCAAAATAAACAACCTAAATATAGGCATCACTTGCCAAGAATATGTTAACAAACTCTGTAATTCTGTTAAAATATTTATACCTAAAATATTTACACTAAATATCTCAACACTTCCCCTCAAGTTAGAGCATAAAAATCATGAATACTGAACTTGCGAAGAAGCACCTTAAATTATTGTTTGGTAAGAGCCTCAGTGAAAATGTTCCCAAGCTGTGAAGTTGTGCATATGTTGAAAGTGGCAATGTTAGCTGCGAAGTTGTGTGTATATGGAAGGTGGCAATGTTACCAACTTCTATTTTATCGCGCACAAAATGACAGTCAATTTTAATATATTTAGTTAAACACAAGGTTGGTAGCAATATGTAGCATTGATTGACTGTCACAAAATAAATACATAGGTTTAGAGCCCGTTTGGTTGAGCTTTTATCAGTAGAGCTTTTGTCAGTAGAGCTTTTCTGAGAAGAGCTTTTTTTAA
>JAOTAX010159008.1:0-14450 GCA_025629825.1 Erythroxylum guanchezii
ACCCATAGCTTCCTTTGGTTTTCATGAGCACTCCACACGAGCTTACCCAGAAAAGCAATGTTCATAGGTCGACATTTACGAATTCCCAGGCCACCGACAACCTTCGGTTTGGTGACTGTGTCCCAAGAGAGTAAATGCACACCTCTCTTATCATCCGAAGAGCGCCAAATAAAATCTCGCACAATCCGGTCGACTGCATTACACACTCTGTTAGGGAACCAAGTGACTTGCATTAAAAAACTAGGCATTGCAGTTAACGTGGCTCTAGCAAGAGTGACTCTCCCAGCCAAATTAAGAAGGCTCGCTTTCCAGCTGGACAGTTTTTGACTCATACGACTAACCAACTGACTAAAATTGTCAACAGAGCTCCTGCCTTCCCCCAGGTCAAAACCCAGATATCTACCAATGTTATCAGTCGAATTAATTCCAAGAATCCCCCCAAGTGCTTCACGTTGAGAGCTGGAAACCCCACTCGAAACAATAAACTTTGACTTATTCACATTAATTTTCAAACCCAAAGCCGTACTGAATTTCTCAAGGACCGAGTTGATAACCTGAGCTTGATTAATATTAGCTTGAGCACACAAAATGACGTCATCCGCAAAGAACAAATGAGATAAATTTGGACCACCACGAGAGCAAGATACCGGGGCCCATTCCTGTCTTTCCACCGAAGAATTAATCATAACACCAAGTTTCTCCATACACAAAACAAACAGATAAGGCGAAAGAGGATCACCTTGACGGATACCTCTCTGTGGGCGAAAAGAAGGAAGACGCTCACCATTCCATAAGACAGCAAGTGAAGATTTCCGAACACAATTCATGATAAGAGAGATAATGACCATTAGGAAGCCGAAATCAGAAAGCACACCTTCAAGGAAATCCCAGTTAATACGGTCATATGCTTTTTCAAGATCTATCTTGACCATCATTATACCCTTTCGGCTCTTAGACCGCTTCATCGTATAAATCAATTCCCTGGCCATCAGAATATTATCAACTGTGCTTCGACTCGGGATGAAGCTGCTCTGAAAGGGATGCACAATATCCTTAAGAAAAGGACGCAATCTATTCACAATGATTTTTGTAATCAGTTTGTAGCTAACATTGCATAAGCTGATTAGTCGAAATTGTGTAATAGAGACAGGAGAAGGTTTTTTCGGAATTAAAGCAATTAATGTCCCCGCTAACCGATATATATGGCGGAGAAAGATATCATTTACGAATGAATATATCCTTTCTTTTAAAGAAATATCAAATATTAAGAAAATGTCACAATAATTATATTTTTTAATTTTTTTAGTATATACTTTTATACAAATAGTTATCAATTCTAATTTAATTACTGCTAGATCTCACTGTAACTTAGTTTTGTTAAAAAGCATCTTAGATGAGATATTTTCTTACTCGTTTAAGAATTTCAGTTTTTTAAAAAATTTTACTCCCCAAAAATCATCAACCTCACATGGCCCCTTTTTTTTGGTCTAATTATATTAATAAAATATATTAATATGCATGAGTGTATATTTATCATTCTTTAACTTGTGTAAATGGGCACAACTAAAATAAATGCAAAAAATATATATATATAAGAGAAATATTAAAATCGCCCAAGTGATAGTTGAAGCCAAATTCTACTTTAGCTCTATTAAATGAAGCTTCAAATTCAGGATAAGAAAATAAACTACAAATATTTTTTTAGCCAAGATAAATTTTCGTCTCTTTTAATAAATAAATTTTGTAGTTTTTAACTCCGAGCTTGCCCAGGCCGGCACTGTTTATACCCAATTAATCATTTTAGATTTTTGATTTGATAGATTCACGGGTCCAAGTATACGCTTCGTCCTGACGACTGGAATAAACAGTGCTTATGTACGGGGTTGTTCTGATGCGATTATGGTTCACTTGGATTGGATAGCTGGTGTAATTGGTTTAACTGCAGCCACTGCATTTTCGATATATGCAAGCATTCTTGTTGCCAAGATCCATGAACTTGGTGGAAAGAGGCACATCAGATACAGAGATCTTGCTGGGTATATTTATGGTATGAGCTAAAGAGTAACAGCGGAAATCATTATCATCAACACCAATTTCTCCAAGTTTCATACTGGAACAAGTTATCTTTTGTTTATGATTGTTTTTTGGGGGAAACTTCGATCGGTTACAGGTAAGAAAGGTTTCTATACCGTTTGGATACTGCCATACCTTAATCTGTTCGTGTTCAATATTGGATTCATCATCCTAGGTGGTTCAGCCCTTAAGGTAAAATGAATCTACAACACCTGGTTCATTGACGTAGTGCTTCGAGTTCTTTTTCTAATTCCATGCACTTGTGATGCAGGATGTCTATGGTCTATTGAGTGATGAGAATGCTCTGAAGCTCTCGTACTGCAATCTTATTGCACGGCTTGTATGTTTCTTATTTGCTATTATGGTTCCTCATTTGTTAGCTCTAGGAGCGTGGTTAGGCTTGTCCGCTGTCCTATCCTCGATATATATCATTGTAGCGATCGCGGTCTCCATCAAAGACGCTGAATTCCTCGTTTTTTAACTATATATTTGATGCATGTACCAATCTAATTTGGTACTTATTACGAGTGAAAAAACTATAGATTGTAGGAACCAATTCATCAGCTAGGGACTATATTTTTAAGATATGTGTTATAATATTTTATTAATTTATTTTAAGCAGTATGTATAATCGGACATAATTGGTTATTCGTAGAATATTATTATAATGAGTATTTTATCTTATGTGAGATTCTTTGAAGATAAGATTGTATAAAGATAAAATCGATTTAATTATGATAAAATTATCATATTTTAATAAAAAAATGCGTAGATTTTTTAATAATTTTGGAGCTATTTTTGGAAGCTTATTTTGGTGATTGTGGTTATCTAAGGCAGCTAGATAACCACAATCACCAAATACTGGAATTTTAGAACAGCTACTTGATTAGTTCTTTTGAGAGGAAAACATGTAGATTCTTGGTTGTGTGTGCAGCTGGATTTTTGTGAGATTTTTTGAGGATCTTATATATCTTGGGCAGCTGCGTTTTCTCCATTGTGTGCGTAAATTTTTCGGACAGCTGCGTTATTGTTTTTGAGTGAAAAATACACCCAGTACATGTTTGTGAGTAGCAGTATGTTGTAACATTTCAATGATAAAACGCTGCCTTGTTTGGTATCTTCTTGGAGTTACTGTGTGTGAATTGCTTGTTGATTATTTTTAGAGATTCACAGCAAATATTGTTTTACCAGTTCTCACACTTTCAGTTGATGAAGTTTCATTTTTTGGAGAATTGTCTTCTATCTCAAGTATTGTCGTTATTTATGTCTTTATTGTTTAAATCACTTGAATTGTTTAATTTTTATCTTTATTGTCAAATGTTGTTGAGAAAATCTTATGTTGAGGTTAGCGCGAGATGATCGTGTTATTAGGAATGATTTACTTTCACAAGATGTAAGGACGAGCGATAGTGTTAAGAGTTGGGTGAGTCGGCTCTGTAATGTCTTGAGTAAAACTATTGTTGTTCGTTGGTAAAAGTGATTAAGTTGGGTAAGGGTTTCGTAGATGTAGATAATGTTTGTCGAACTGTATCATCAAATCTCGGGTGATAATTTGTTTATTTTATATTTAATTTTTCTGTTTTCGTTTGTGCTAAAAATTTACAGTTGCTTACACGATTGCTTTATATCAAGCAACCACAAATATAGTTCAAAGCAACTACCAGAATTTTTGTAAAATTACATCCTTTCAAATTTTCATACAGTACCTCTGGAAAATGAGTAGGAAAGATCTGTTTGACAATTGGGGCAATTTCCAACTTGTTTGTTCCATATAATAGTGAGATGATTCCTAAGATGCAGGTACCTTATAGATCCAAAATCATCAAACTATACATCTATTTATTCCTTCGCATAATATTTTTTCTGATTGTCTTGTAACAGGCAACTGTAAGAGCTCCTAGTTAAATTGTCATTTTTGTGCTAATTTTGGATATAAATTTTTTTAATGTGTTGAAATCATTATTTAAAATTAATGGACTTGTTTCTTAATTGTTCTTAGAAGATTTTTAATACATGAAAGATGAAATTGGATTAAAAAGATGCAAGGAAAGTAAAGACAATTCAAATTCTCAGTTGACAAAAAAATAATTGACTAAACACAAGCAGGAAAAAGATTATCTGCAAAATATGATTTGAAATCAGATTCGATCCACCTAAGATCTTCATGATTTTAGGAATCAAGTTATTACCTTACTTATGGGGATCTGCAGCCTGAATAGAAAAGGAGTATATTTGCTGAAGATTACAACAATAGGGAAGAGAGAGGACATCGAAATCATTAAAAACACATTCATTGTTCACGTTAGCGGGAGTATTTACGCTTCTGCAATAGTTTTCTAATTTCTCATGATTTTTCGTATTTTTTGGAAAAAGACAAAGAATGGAGATTTTGTATTTTGTTATTCTTCTTTTGATTTTTACTTTTATTATGAGTTGCTAAATCTTTCTTCTTGGTTGAAGGGAACCACGTTATCCTCTAGTATGTGTAAGATTTCTAAATGAAGTTTATTTCATTAATGAATATTAAGTGTCTTCCGAATTGCTTTTCATGATTGAATTGATTGATTTCTAGAGTGCGCAACTAAGAATTGATTTATTTAATTTATAGTCAGATTAGTAGGATTTAACGTTCAGTTTTGTTAATCCAAAGTAGCTATTAAGATTACCATATTTACGTTAAAGCTTGGAGATTCTAAGAAGATGTTTAATTTGTTATCTTGTTTATTGGTTTATTGATTCTTAAAGCTATTAATCAATTAAACTTATGATCATATTTAAGTTGTTGACTAATAAGAATGTTTAGAATACATGTTTTTATTCATTTAATCTTAAGAGAAAATATCACCCAATGAATGTTTGTTAATGGACTGAGTTTTATATCAAGGATCGATATTAATTTGATAATATAGGTGCCCGAAACTAAGATTTGTTTACTGAATTTTTAGATTTGATTATTTTTGTTAATTTTTGATTTATGCCATTTTTAATTTTTTAAACTTACATGAAATAAATCTCCCTAATTTGTTTTAATTTTAAACTTGTATAACTTTTACCATTAAAATTTCATGTGAGAATGATCTCAACTTTTCACTAACTATGTTTTCATTGTTAAAGTTGATATTAATTTAGTTGCACGCGACAGCACTAACGAATCCTATTGTTAGGAACATGACAAAGGCACTTTATGTGTTTTTTACAATCGGAGATTTACTAATGTTTGCTGTTATTTTTCTGTGGGTATTGGGCTTATGGATCATCAACATCTTCCTATTTGCTTGATAATGCGAGTGGTCCAGGTTGGGCAAAGGCACTTGCCAATATTGCTGCCTTTCTTTGATTTTTGCATCGGAATCAAATAAACTTTTCTTCCGAAAAAATGGCTGACTCTGGTTAAACTTTGTTGTAGATATTTGCATGTCTATCGTACGAGTACTTGGATACTACTTTTGGGTCTAAAGCAAGTGGCTTGAGACTTCAGGAGCTGTCACTTAGAGTTGGGATAAGAGGTAGCTACTTGGACAGGCCATTCTTGACATTTTATAGGTCCTGGTTAAAATAAAAAAGAGATTTCTTTCTTCTTTTTGTTTTTAATGAGAGCCTATAAGAATAAAAAGAGATAAAATAGAGGTCCTTTTTATCCTATTCTTAACCTTTATAAAGAAAAAAAAGAAACAAAATACAACCTTTTTGCTGCCTATTTTGTTCTTCGTTGCATCTGTGTGTATCCTTCCTCTTACATTTGTTATCCCTATCACCTCCACATGATGGCTAAGAAGAAGACACTAAGTTCTCTGCAGAAGCTATGGCATTGGCTTAATGTCATGTTCTTTGGAGTTTTGTCAGTTGCTGCAACAGTTGAATTTGTAAGGCATTCTAAAGATTACAAAATATTTGGAGACTGAATGACACAAAAATTTAATGGGATTCAATCACTTTCTGATCTCAAATTCCAAAGTTTCAGTGTTTTCTGTTTCATCGTTGCGGTAATTGAAGTTTGTCGAAAGAAAACAACTTCTCAACCACTTTGATGTACTAAAATTCTACTTATCGTGCACGTTTCTTCAAAGCCATCTATTCAACCCCCAAATTCTAACTTGCAGAATCATTTTACCTAACCAATACCGTTGATATTAAATTAATTATGTCCATACAAGCCCTTCAACCAAGCTCACGAATATAATGGATCCATCAGGCTCCTATTTCTAAATTTGAGCATAAATTAACATCCAATTAAATATATTTTATCTGCTGATTTAAGTATGAATAATTCAATATTTCATATTTGGTCAGCTCTAAAAAGTATTTTTGAGAAGTTTCTTATATTCTAAACCATTCATCAAAGCTCAAAAATATACATTATCGCAGAATGAATAAATTTAAATATCTAAATTTTCAATTAAATATATTTTAACCCAATCGATTTAGTCAAAGTAATATAATTATTCATATGGTCAGCTTTAAAAAAAATCTATTTCAAAGCCAATTAAATCTAAAACTAGACTAATCAAACTTAATCTCTTGATTTCATGTCAAGTGATTAAAAGCTAACTTTTAAATAACTTTTGGGGTTTTGTACATTCTTCTAATTGGACTTAATATCCTATTGGTTAGTTGGTGAAAATGATCGGATGGCTTACTCACGATGAATAGAAAGAAGTGACGCTTAGTAATATGAATATGAAAAGACAATCTAACAAGCAAGCTGCCTCCAAGAAGGATTAATTAGGCACCTCCATATAGAGAAAAAGATGCCAACTACCAATGGTTGTGACTTGGCTTTTGATTCATATTGAAATTTTTTTAAATTTTTAAATAAATTTGAGTTTAACTTGAAATTTGATTAATTTTAAATTATCATGCTTATACTTAAATTTAATTGAGTTTTGAGTTTTTTTATGGATTTTCAAACCTTTTTATATCAAGTTAATTTAAAACTAAACTTGATCAAACCTTTTGAATTTAAAATTTAAACTTTTTTCAAATTAGAAATCATGAAAAGAATGGAAATTAACGAATAATTTAAAAAAAGCTTGTAAAATTTTAAGAATCTAAAATTTAAAAGGGTTAAGAATTATGCCAAATTAAAAGGACGAATTGGGTTTTAAAAGAAGCATCAGATCCTCTATACTTCTAACCTGTTCTAATCTTGTTTTCTCCTAAAACGACATTGTTTTAAGTTTGTTTCATAAAATGATGTCTTTTTTGGAGGAAAAAAGAGCTGGAATGGTTTAAGTGATACAACTTTTTGAGAGGTCCAATATGTTGAATAAACGATGATGAGGTGCCAAAAGTAAAGAGATTCTGAATCTCTGATGGATTGGAGACAGCAAGTCAATAGTAAGAGTAGGTTGGAGAGGGAAAGGTATGTTTAAAATCTACTTTATTGGTTGATTATTGAATGAAATTGGTTGACTAATTTCATGTTTCGGTAAACTAATATAACGACCAATAAGTTATAAGTTGACAAATTGATGGTACACAATGTCTATATTTTTATAAAGATACTCGTCAACCGCTCCTTTACATTAGCGACCTAAAGTCAAACAATTTGATCCCAATTACCTACACAAATTAATACTAAATGCACTAAACCAATTAATAATTCAAAGAAACATCAGTTATCAACAAATTTAAGTACCAATTCAAATACAATTTCCATCAATCATGCCTAATTTTACTGTAATTATATAAAACCTATCTTTATTCATTATTTTAATGAATATATCAAATAATTAAGATAATGTATCGACAAATTTTATCCCAATATCTCTATTATGTACGTCGTTTCTATTGAAATGATTTTAATTTCTATATGCTTAGATTATTAAATCGTCCCTTAATATTTTATTAATTAAGGTTGAAAACTATTGCTTACCAAACCTTACAGAGTAACTCCTATAAATATAATCCCTTTTTATTGTAAATTTAGACCTTGAGTAATTTGCGATGAAACACATATATGTTTTCCAAACTTAAAATTCATCTCACTAGTGACCTCTTTAAATTATATTCTTGGTATTTACCCTATACTGAAGCACTATTCTCATTGTGATTACCTAACCAAATATCATGTTAGCCTCGCTCTATACCCAAAATAGTGAAAACTATCTTTGAGTTAGATAATAAGGAATTTCTCAAAAAGGCTCACTTAAACTTAATTTGTGAAGAATCATAATGGCATAAAGAGGTCGCTCTTGGTTCTTAGAATGAAATAATGGAACTTCTTCTATTACGAGAGCTACTACCTATACTTTATCCTACCTTTATTAAGTATGTAAACCTTCTTTTACTTAATCTATCACTGTTCTTTTCTTCTTAATTGTGACAATTTAAACGAGCTGTGTTTTGAGGTATTTTTGGCATGTTTTCTTTTATTTGCGTTAGCATAAAAATATATTCTGTTTAAAAACAGATCACAGGTTTGTTGTTGGTACTAACCTTACAAAATAGAAAGAATAAAGGAGTAATATAAAGAATTAATCTAAATTTAAACAGATTTATTCTACTCATTCTTTTTTTTTTCCCTGCAGAAACTCAAATGACTGTTAGATGAAGGGAACAAACCAGCCAACCCAGATTATGAAACTCATAGTGTTCATGTCCTAATAACCTAACGAGTTGGAGGCATGAGCACATCTACTTTTAGAGAGTTCCATCATCTACCTGATGTTTGTGTAAACAAAACGTTGGCAACATATATATCATAACGGTATCTGATAAGCACAATTTGTGAGCAACTTCAAAACAGGAGTGATTGATCCCAAAAAGATACAAGAACATCCACCACCTAATAAAAATCCCACTAAAATGCAAAATTTGGAGGGATTTTATAGTACGTAGTCTTATTCCTAACTAATAGAGAGGTTATTTCTGATAGATTCAATATATATATATATATATGCAATAGACCTATCAGAAGATAATAATAATAATAATAATAACGAAAATTAACTAATTTGTATAAAAAACATAATAAGTAACAAAATAAATAGTACAATAAATATAAAACAAGGTAAACACTCAAAATAAAAAAGATGAAACAAGTAAAATAAATACAGAGGAAAGAAGACAGGTCAATAAATAAATTTAACAAGTCATTACAATAAAATATTTAGGCTAATTGGAAAAATATTTAATAAATAAATTTGTATAAATTAAAATAAATAATACAATAAATATAGAACAAGATAAAGAATCAAAATAAAGAATAAAACAAGTAAATAAGTATACAAACAAAAAAGAAAACAGGTTAATAAACAAATCTAACAACACATAACAAGAAAATATATAGAGAAAAGATGACAGGTTAATAAATAAATCCAACAATTCATTACAAAAAAAAAATGTATATACGATGTAGGGAATTATTTAGGCTAATTAACTTAGAAGAAAATACTACATATTAAATATTTAGGCTAAATACAAGATATAGGACTAAAAAAAAAACTTTTTAAAAGATTTGCAAGAACGGGTCCTACTACATGATAGTTTTATATTGGGAACCTTGGTAAGTTCAACATAGTCATAGTATTCTCCATCCACTTCTTTAAGCTTTCCTTTTTTTCCTCTTTAAAGTGTCTGAGTATTCATTCTTAAAAACGACTCATAAACCATAAAACCTATGAGTATTATACTAATTATTTTGTTAAATTTAAAGCCTAGGAAGGATTCCTAATTCTTGTTAGAAATCCTAGAAGTAATTAATTACTAAGCCTATGATTTTATTTTCAGATATTTAATACTACATTTCAGTCCGATGACCTTATTTTACAGCTTACATTTGTTTTTAGCAGATTCTCTGTCCGTCATACATTAAACACAGAACTCAGATTAGAAACAGCAGAATTACATAATAATGGCAATTTAAGAGACTTTCATGAAAGAAGTACAGCAAAGGATACTGCTTTGACAGAGGGTAGTATACATCGTTACATCTTGGGCAGTAAATCCTGACAGTGCTTAAACGTGGGATATCCGACTGACCTACGGGACATTTCCCAACGTCACAGTTTTTGTACTTTTCAAGCATAGCTGCGTTCGTTTGCTAGTCAATACGTATTGAGCATGAATCAGACCATAAAACAATTCAGCAGCTGATTCAACTAATTCATTCTGCTCCTCTGTAAACATATCGCCAAGAGAGGATTCGACATGTTTGTCTTTTTGGATCTATAGAAGAAACTTCTAATGAAATACGATTGTATAAATGAAAGCAACCACTTTGCCCTATTGGGAAACAAACCTAGAGATCCAACCTCATTTCATTAGCAACAAAATTATGAAGCTTCGCACTTTTAAAATCTGTCAGTCATCTTCATACAATTGGATTCATTTACCTGAAACACTGTATCTGATGACAGTTTTTACCGATACGGAAAATATTTACAGGAGTAACTTTATATATATTTTTTATAATTCCTGAAGCCCAAAAGCACCCTTTAACTAACTAAACTGTCTGTACTCTGTGGGCAACGTCATGTATGGTAAAATGTGGGACATTACATGAAGCAGGGACAATGATGAAAGAGCCGTCCGAATATTTCCAAGAGATAAGTGGTTAGCATTAGCAGAGTGAATTTTCATTCCTAGTCTCAACTTTCAGGCATAAAAAAACAAGACAGGAAAACCAGAGGTTACAAGTACACGGCTTAGTTGCTGAGTGATCCATAGTCTGAAAAGAGAAGAAGGTACTCCAGACTCAAAGGAGTGTTTGATTAATACTCGACCTGTAGAATAAGAACAAGTCAGTGACACGAAAAAAAGGCATTGGAGGATCCTGAAATGATGCCCACAGGAAATTTAGACCAGGAAATACAGAAAGTTCCTCTCTTGGCTGATGAAACAGGAGAAGATCAGCAGAACGAAGAGCAGCCATCAAGGACTGCCCATGAGATTAGCAAAGGTTTGATCTTTACTTCTTCTTATTGTTCTACTCTGTTCTTTACCTTTTCAATTTATAGTGGAAAATGGAAGTTCTTAGACTGGTTGTGGTGGGTTTTACTACTGGTCTTTGTCTGTTTTCGGTATATTACATGTTTTTAGTCTTCAAGGAACATCAGAAAATGCAGAATTCTAGAGTTCTTTTGACTTATTCTATGCATATAGTCCTGAATCATTCAGAGGCCAAACTTGGTCACATCCTTTATCTTTCTCTAATTTATACCCATTTTACCTTCATGGATGAATAGTCGAA
Organism: Erythroxylum guanchezii; assembly: GCA_025629825.1. Lineage (NCBI taxonomy): Eukaryota > Viridiplantae > Streptophyta > Magnoliopsida > Malpighiales > Erythroxylaceae > Erythroxylum > Erythroxylum guanchezii. Next base: position 11,267 of record JAOTAX010159008.1, read on the forward strand.
AGGTGGTTTTTGTCTTGACAGATTCGTGGGTCCAAGTTTGTTTCGTCCTGACGACTGGTATGAACAGTGCTTATGTACTGGGTTATTCTGATGCGATTATGGTTCATTTGGGTTGGATAGCTGGTGTAGTTGGTTTAATTGCAGCCACTGCACTTTCCTTATATGCAAATACTCTTGTTGCCAAGGTCCATGAACTTGGGGGAAAGAGGCACATCAGATACAGAGATCTTGCTGGGTATATTTATGGTATGAGCTAAAAAGTAAAACTGCAGAAATCATTATCAGTACCAATTTCTCCAAGTTTCATAGTGGAACAAGTTATCTTTTGTTTATGATTCTTTTAAGGGGGAAACTTTTATTACAGGTAAGAAAGGTTTCTATACCGTTTGGATACTGCAATACCTTAGTCTGTTCATGTTCAACGTTGGATTCATCATTCTAGGTGGTTCAGCCATTAAGGTAAAAGAACACTTGGCTCATTGAAGTAGTGCTTCGAGTTGTTTTTCTAATTCCATGTACATGTGATGCAGGATGTCTATGGTCTATTCAGTGATGAGAATGCTCTGAAGCTCTCGTACTGCAATCTCATTGCAGGGCTTGTATGTTTCTTATTTGCTATTATGGTTCCTCATTTGTCAGCTCTAGGAGCGTGGATAGGCTTGTCAGCTGTCCTATCCTCAATATATATCATTGTAGCGATCGCAGTCTCCATCAAAGATGGTGAATTCCTCGTGTTCTAACTATTTGATGCTTGTATCAATCTAATTTGGTTCTTATTATGAGTGTAAAAACTATGAATTGTAGGAATCAATTCATCAGCTAGGGACTATAGTATCCCAGGAACATCAGTAGGAAAGATCTTTTTGACAATTGGAGCAATTTCCAACTTGTTTGTGCCATTTAATAGTGGGATGATTCCTGAGATACAGGTACCTTATAGATCCAAATTCATCAAACTATCCATCTGTTTATGCCTTCAATTAATTTTTTTTTTCTTGATTGACTTGTAACAGGCAACTGTAAGAGCTCCTGTAGTTGGGAACATGATGAAGGCACTTTATGTGCTGTTTACAATTGGAGATTTACCAATGTTTGCCGTTATGTTTTGTGGGTATTGGGCTTATGGATCATCAACATCTTCTTATTTGCTTTATAATACGAGTGGTCCAGTTTGGGCAAAGGCACTTGCCAATATTGCTGCATTTCTTCAGTCAATCATTTCCTTTCATGTACGATCTATTCCAAACGTGTGATTTTCGCATCAGAATCAGAATACACTTTTCTTGAGAAAATGGCTGACTCTGGTTATAATTTGTTACAGATATTTGCATGTCCATCGTACGAGTACTTGGACACTACTTTTGGGTCTAAAGCAAGTGGTTTGAGACTTCATCAGAAGCTGTCACTTAGAGTTGTGTTAAGAGGTAGCTACTTGGCTGTTAGTTCAGTGATTGCAGCTCTTCTACCATTTATAGGAGACTTCATTGGGCTCTTTGGGTCTTTGTGTGTCCTTCCTCTTACATTTGTTATCCCTCATCACCTGTACATGATGGCTAAGAAGGAGAGACTAAGTTGTCTGCAGAAGCTATGGCATTGGCTTAATGTCATAGTCTTTGGAGTTTTATCAGTTGCTGCAACAGTTGAATCTGTGAGGCTCATTGTAATAGATTCTAAAGATTACACAATATTTGGAGATTGAATGACGCAAAAACTTAATAACATTCAATCATTTTCTGATCTCGAATTCTAAAGTTTCAGTATTTTTTTGTTTTATCATTCCAGTAATTGAAATTTGAAGAAAGAAGAAGGAAGGAAAACGACTGCTCAACCACTTTGATGTACTAAATTTCTACTTTCTTCCACGTTTCTTCAAAACCAGCTAGTCAACCCCCAAAGTCTAACTTTCAGGATCATTTTTTACGTAACCAATTTGTTGTCCTGGACCGTTGACAGTAAATTAATTATGTCCATACAAGCCCTTCCACCAAGCTCACAAATATAATGGTCCATTGAGGTCCAATATCTAAATTTGAGCACAAATTAACATCCAATCAAATATATTTTAATTCGTTGATTTAAGTGACAGTAATTTAATATTTCATATTTAGTCACTTCTAAAAAATGGTTGTGTTTATATCGACTTGGCTTCGGATTAAGATTGGATTTTGTCTAAAATTTTAAAATGAATTTGGGTTTAACTCGAAATTCGATTAAATTTAAATTATTAAGCTTATACTTAGTTTTTTGGGTTTTGATTTTTTTAAAATTTTAGGCTAGTTTTAAGTGAACTTGATCAGATTTTTTAAATTTTAATTTTAAGCTTTAAATATAATCTAAAATTTTGGTTAATTCAGACATTGTTCATTAATTTGGAACGAATGAGACCAAAACCAAAATACCAACTATATTTTGAAAGCTGAAATGGAAAATAAAAAAAAAAGAACTCTCATATCCACCATTTGAATCTCCAACAACTATTCGAATAATTACATATATGATTTGACCTATGGACATAATCACTTGTTCATAAATCTTGTGTGGGTATAAAAAGAAGATATCAGTAAATTTCTATGAAATAGGAAATTTTCAATTTCAAAGAAATCTATTTGCTATGACTTTTCACTATCGTCTGACTTTTACTGAGGCTTTTGCGACGAAAAAATGGAATAAAAAAAAGGAAAGCCTGCCTTTTTAAGAAAAGTATTTAGGAACATACCATTCAATACTTCCATGGGGTAAAGAATGATTAAAAAGAACTTTCTTTTTTATTGAGAACCTTTTTTCTTTGTGGGATTCCACCTTTCTGTCGAATAAAAAAAATTGAGTGCTATTGTATAGCTTTGTACTGACTAAGACGCGTAGGGCTCAATAGGTCAAAGCAAGAAAGGAAGTAATTTATTATCAATACATTTCTTTCATCTATCCCACTATGTCAGGAATCCCACATCGGACAATTACAAAGACATTCAAGAGTTTATAATAATATGTAAACCTCTCCCTCTTGAGCTAGCCTTTGGGGGTGAGTTAGGCACTTCTAACATGGTATCAGAGCCAGTTTGTCTCGATAGTTTGGGGCGGTGCCCGGTTATGTCCCTTTGCCCAATATATCCATCAGATGTCCAGTCCTGCTCTGGACTGAGGGGGGTGTGTCAGGAATCCCACATCGGACAATTACAAAGGCATT
>JAOTAX010159040.1:0-14446 GCA_025629825.1 Erythroxylum guanchezii
TTTAAGTTTTATTTAATTTATAATTATTATTAGTAATAAAATATTTATTATTATTTTAAAAACTTTGAGAAAAAAAAAGAGGGAATGATAGGTACGAGGGAGGGAGGGAAATTTTGAAAATTTTGCAAAAAAGTCCTCTAATTTTTTAAAATTTTCGGTACCGACCGGTATTTGACCGGTATTTTGAATACCGACCGGTACAGTCGAAATTGACCGGTACCGACCGGTATTTTTGGCTGGTACCGAAGACGAAATCTGGGTACCATTTTCCGGCCGGTACGGAACGAATTTCAAAACGTTGCGTGCGTGGCTCTAAAATTTGCGAAAACTTTTTTTATTTCCGGGAAATATTCTTAATTGTCCTATTAATTCATTTATTCATAATGAGAATAATAAATAACAAAATTATGCACATATGTCGTTGGATATATTAACATTATTTAGTTTGAGTAAATGTATTATCTATTAAGCTTAAAAACAAAATTTTGGGTTATATTTTTTGAGAATTCTTGATTATTGATAAAATTTTACTAGTAAACACTGATATAAAGCTTGTGGTATAGTTGATTATGGGTAAGTCATCGAAAAATCGTCTGTAAGTTTTTCTCGGTTCTTAATAATCAAACATTAAAGACATAAATCATACATGAATCATGAATCACATATAAATTATTCTTGTCAATTCAGATCTTGAATACAATAATAATCACATAGATGAAGCGAATAAATCACTTGCCTTAAGTAGAATTCGTCATAATATAAAGAGAAAGCTTTCGTGATCACAAACTAGTTTCTCTCTCTTAAGTCTCTTTTTATACGATAGCTTGATGGATAGCTCAATGCACAAATACCTATTATTTCTATCAAGGTTTTGAAATTCAGACCGGACGTCGAACTGGAGGCTTTATAGGTTTCCAGTTTGGCCAGTTCGACCGGTTCGACCACCGGTCGAATCGGTATGATGTCATAATTATGCAATAATTATATATAATATTAGTAATATTAAAAAATAGAAAAATATACCAATAATATAAATTTCTATACTTATGTTAGATTTCTAGAGAAAAGATGGATTTTACTTTTGAAAGAATTAAAAAACACATGAACGAAAAAAAGCAAAATAAAAAAATAAAAAAAAAACATTGAACCAGTAGCCAACCGGTTTGATCAGTCCCGGTTTAACCGGTCAATTGACTGGTTCTTATCGGTTTGCTCTAGTTCAATTGAAGACTGATTAAGGGTCACCCGAACCGGATAGCCGACCGGTCACCGGTCGAACTGGTTGAGTCCGGTTCGGGTTTCAAAACAGAGCTTTCTGTATTTGTATTTTGTTTGTACTTAATTTGGATAGAGAGAGGACTATTTTATATGCACTTCTTTATTGACATTAAATTTTGTATGTCTATCAAGTACTGAATTAATGATTAAGATTTAATATACCATTAAACTAAGAAAATTCTAAAGCAAGTTTAATATAGGCTTATAGAAAATTTAGGCCACAACATCAAGTCATAGTTCTTACATTCTCCCACTTGGCTGGATATTTTATCATTACATTTAATAGTATAACATAAAACTAGCAAGAATTAAATCTTATAAACCGTTAATATCACAAGCACCTTAACACAACAAATCACATAATGTGGGTTATGGCAATCATACACAGTATAGTCATATACTCCCTTTCATATACCATTATATTAAGAATTTATTATGTTTAAGTTCAAAAACAACATACAGTCCACATACTTGTTATGAAAATACATACAAATTTCTTATTTAAACAATCATGTATACATAAACATAATGAATAAGAAATATAAAATTCAGAAACATATTATTATTGAGCTCAAGAATGCTAAAATGTCATCATCAAACATTATTATCAATCATCAATACAACCAAGACCTATCATAAGCACATGTTCTTTAAATTTCTTTCGTTGTAAACCCTTAGTTATAGAATCTACTATCATGAGATCCGTCCTAATATGTTCTATATGCACTCTTTGTTTCTGAATCTCTTCTTTAACAATCAAAATACTTTAATTCCATGTGTTTTGTGCCTCTGGAGTATTTGTCGTTTTTAGAGAAGAAAAATGTTGCAGAATTATCACAATAAATTTTCAGTAGATTGCTTACTGTGTCGATAACCCCAAGCCCTGAAATAAAATTCTGCAACCATAATGCATAAATTGTAGCCTCATAATAAACTATAAATTCTACTTCCATAGTGGATGAAGCAATGACAGATTATTTGACACTTTTTCATGAGATTACTTCTTCAGCTAATAGGAACAAATAGCCAAATGTTGACTTTCTACTATCAACGCACTTGGCAAAATTTGAATCTGAATATCCAATCATTTCTAAATGATTAGACTTCTTATAAGTGAGCATGTAATCCTTTATTCCTTGAAGATATCTTATCACTTTCTTTGCAGCCTTCCAATGATCAATACCCGGATTACTTTGATATCTACCCAGCATCCCTACTGCAAAACTGATGTTGGGTCTAGTACAGGTTTGTAGGTACATCAAATTGCCTACAGCAGAAGCATATAGAATTGTTTCTATCTCCTTACGTTCCACATCATTCTTTGGACATTACATAAGACTAAACTTATCTCCCTTTTGAGTAGGGACTATACCTGCTGAGGACCTGCTCATGTTAAATTTCTCAAAGATTTTCTTAATGTAGGCTTTCTGAGAGAATCCTAATAAACCTTTTAATCTCTTATGGAATATTGAAATTCCAATCAAATAGGATACTTCTCTCATATCTTTCATTTCAAAATTCTTAAAAAGAAATTCTTTAGTCTTATACAACAAACCCAAGTCATTAGCAGCAAGCAGAATGTCATTAACATACAGAATTAGAAATATAAACTTACTCCTATTAATCTTTCGGTAAATACATCGATCAATAACAATTTCCTCAAAACCGAAAGAAGTAATGGTATTATTGAACTTGATATACCATTGCCTGGAAGCTTATTTAAGTCCATATATTGACTTCTTCAATTTAAAAACCGTACTTTCTTTACCTTCAATGGTTGACTTCCTCCTTAAGATCCCCATTCAGAAAGGTTGTTTTCACATCCATTTGATGTCGCTCTAAATCAAATTGAGCCACTAATTATAAAATTATTCTCAATGAATCTTTCTTTGAGACAGGTGAAAAAGTCTCTTTATAATCAATGCCATCTTTCTGAGTGTAACTTTTGGCAACAAGTCTAGCTTTATATCTTTCAACATTGCCATTCAAGTCACCTTTGGTCTTAAAGACCCATTTATAGCCAACTCATTTAGAACTTTTTGGCAAGTCTACAAGATCCCAGATATTGTTTTGAGTCATTGATTTTAACTCTTCTTTCATAGCAGCAATCCATCTTTCAGACTTATCACTACTTATGGCTTATGAAAAAGAAACAGGATCATTATCAATGCCAAAATCATAATTCGACTCTTGCAAATAAACCACATAATCATAAAAAATAGCTAACCTTCTAACCCTTGCAGTTTTATTTAAAGCTATACCAACTGGTTCATTTGCTTGAGTTGGTGGTAAGTTAGGTTCTTCATAGGGTGCTTTTTCATTGTTTAAATGTTGTTCTTAATTATTTTGATCTTCCAAAGCAGAAACAACATTTGTTGTAGTTATGGGTTTAAGAACATTTATGGGTAATGGAACATCAACTTTTATTTCATTAATATCCACAACCTGATTTTCATCACTCCTACTAACCTTGCCATTCTCTAAAAATTTGGCATTGACTATTTCAACAATTCTAGAACTATGGTTTGGACAGTAAAACATGTACCTTTTAAATATCTCTGGAAACTAATAAAGTAACCGCTAACTGTTCGAGAATCTAATTTTCTTTCATGTGGATTACATATACGTGCTTCTGCTAGACAACCCCAAACATGTAGGTGTCTTAAACTAGGTTTCCTTCCAGTCCACAACTTGAAAGAAGTTTTAGGAACTGCCTTACTAGGAACCCTATTTAGCAGATACATAGCAGTTTTAAGTGCATACATCCACAAATTTTTGGGTAATAAGGAATTACACATCATACTCCTAACCATATCCATTAATGTTCTATTTTGCCTTTTTGCCACACCATTTTGTTGTGGTGTGCTTGGCATAGCGTACTATGCACATATGCCATGACTTTCGAGGAATTTAGCAAATAGACCAGGACATTGTCCAGATTCATCATACTATCCATAATACTCACCACCTCTATTAGATCTTATAATTTTCACTTTTTTATCTAATTGCCTCTCAACCTCCTTTATAAACACCTCAAGGGTATTTACAACTTGAGATTTTTCATGCAGCAAATAGATATATCCATACCATGAAAGATCATTTATAAAGGTGATGGATTATTTTTCTTCATTAAAAGACAGAGTGTCAAAAGGTCTGCAAATGTCAGTGTATATTATTTCAAGAAGCTGACTCCTTCTCATGGCTCCTTTCTTGCTATGTTTAGTTTGCTTCCCCTTAATGCATTCCACATATAAGCCAAGATTAGTAAAATCTAGATTCAGTAGAATCTCATTCTTTACTAATCTTTCTTTGGATATATGACCCAAAAGTTTATGCCACAAGTAAGCAGAATGTTCATTCACCAATCTACGTTTTATTCCAACATTATGATTGATAATAAATAGGGATTCAGGAAAAACATCATCAAGTTTCAATTTATATAAACCATCCATAAGCATTCCATAACCAATAAAGGAATTATTTTTATTCAAATTGAAACAGCCATGTCCACCTTTAAAGGTATATCTACTAGCATTAAGTCTAGAAACAAAAATTAAATTTCTAGAAATTGAAGGTACATAGAGAGTGTTCATTAGATCTAAGTGATGCCCAATATCTAATGTCAACCTGTAAGTCTCTACACCTTCAACTGGGGCCTTCATTTGGTTTCCCATAAGCAGAAAGTTGCTAGTTGGGCTTGTGGTTTGGATTTTAAGGAATCCTTGTATAATATTGGAAACATGAGTAGTAGCACCAGAATAAAACCACCAAGTATTAGAGGGAACTTCAAATAAGTTTGATTCAAATCATACAGAAACATATGTATACCTTTCTTTTCGAACCAAGCCTTACATTTCAGACAATCTTTTTGATAATGTTCTTCTTTCTTACAAAAGTAGCATTTATCTAACTTTTGCCCCTTCCTTTCACCATCGACAACCTGTAGAACTTTAGCAGGTCCTTTCTTCTTAAAATTCTTAGCCTTTGGTTTGAGTTTCTTTCGAGCTCGGTGACCCACTAGGTTAATAGAATGAACTCCTTGTTTCTTTATCCTTTAGAATAAGCTTACTAGATAATTCATCAACATTCCACTTATCATTCAATGTGTAATAATTGATGTGGAATGGTCCATATTCAGTAGAAAGTGAGTTTATGATAAACTGTACTAAGAAGAAGTCTTCCACAGCCATACCCAGTGTCTCAAGTCTTGTTGTGATATTTGTCAGATCAAGGACATATTGCTGCATATTCTTTGACCAATCAAACATCATAGTTGTAAGTTCAGCCATAAGTGTCCCCACAAGTGCCTTATCGGTATAATGGAACTTATCGGTATAATGGAACTTATCTTCCACAGGCTTAAGAAAATCTTTAGCATTTTGATTTTCAATGCTAGGAAGAGTATACTTAATGTTATTGGCAATCGTCATTCGCATAAAGTTCAAACATAGCCTGTTAGACCTTGTCCACGCCTTATAGTGTGCTTTTTCAGCCTTTGTAATGGTATCTTTTAGGTCAGAAGGCTTATCCTCTAATAGCGCCAAGTCAAGATCCAAAGCACCTAAATAAAAAGTGAATTATTCGCTCCGTTCAGAGAAGTCCACTCTAGTGAACAAGGTAACAGTAGAAGCTTGAGAGTAAAGGCTAATAACTGCAAACATATAAACGCTAATTAAGTAACAGATTTAGATAGGAAGCACATACATTAAATATATTGTAGGTTTCCTTTGGGTAAACACAACAATACATATCGTCACCATCATTAGAATGCTTTTCAAAATTTATAAGAAAATTAAATAAACTTCGTCGAATACATTTAGCATCTTTGGATAACTATACATATATGACAAGAGTATATCAATTTTCTCCTTTATATTTATTAGTTATATAACATTGATTTACCTTTGGGTAAAGTGTCACGACCCAAAACCACATTCGGCATATGACAACTACTGCATACCTAGGCTAAGGACACTCGCGGTACCCTTAACTCAACTATGCAAGGCTAACTGGATATCCTTTAAAAACATTTAGACAATATAATGACCGTATTTTGAAAATCACAAAACTCAATTAAAATACTTATAAATCAGTTTAAAAAGAACTTCTACATTCACATTTGAAACTCTACCACAACTTATGGACTTTTAAGTCCATTTAAGAGCAATCTCAACAACATTATAAAAGGCTTATACATAAGGTCATTTATAAACCACAAGACAATCAAAAGTTAATTTACAATATCATAAAGCATATCAACATAACCAACTTAATAAAAATAGTTCAGGAGCCACTATACAACAAAAGTACAAAACAAAGACTACCTACGTGCTGTAATGTCTCGAAAATGTCAAAAGATCACACAATACACTCAGAGCTTCAAGCTCACAAAATTAACCGACATGGTTGAAAAGCAGGGGGTGAGTACACTACGTACTCAATGAGCAGGAAAAACATATATCGTAAACAGAACCCGATACACTCTAAGATGGTCTAGATAACCTAAGAACGAGTTTTTCACGCATCTAACATGCACATAACTAAAAATGCATGACATAAAAACATATAGGACTAGCCTATGACTCAACATATACTGGTTGGGAACCACATAGGCCTAGCCTATTAATCACTCATTTAGTGAACATAGGTTCCAGTTCCATTACACAAAAGCAAAAAAGCATCACATGTGTAAATCAAATCTCGTTAGGAAAACAAATCTCAGAATAGGCAAAAACAATCATGTGTGTAGCCACTAGTCTAACAAACTAGTGTGCTCACCCATCGATTCCCGGTGTTGGCTTAACTTTCATCCGAGGTGAGTCTAGACTACGATCGATAAGAGTATCATGACCCTAGGTGATGACCTCGTTGGTGACCAGACCTTTAGGTATGCAATCACCCACAAGTCCCATAGAAAGGTGTCAATACGGAGACTCGACTTTTATGTACCAGCGTCAAGGGTACGGGGGTCGCTTAATCTATTGTTCCTAACACACGATTGGCCAAACGTTACCTCACCAATCATAAAAAATCATATACAAATATTAAGTACTAAAATCAAGTAAGGCACTATGCTTTTATTTATCGGTCCAACCAATAAAAGGGAACCTTGCCATAACTCTAAGCCAAAAGAGAACACATACACGCAGCATACATAACTCGGTTATGCATATGAAAGTTCCAAAACATTATTTCATGCAATAAAAGTCATATTTTGCACTCCAAGTGCAAAGATGTTCAAATATGTAGTTTCAGAAGATAAAACATTGTCCTTTGCACTTCAAATGCAGGTGGTTGAAAACAATATCATTTCTCAAATTACGTAATAAAAACAAAAGTTTCTCTCCAAGTGCAAATAGTTATTCAAAACAATGTCGTTTATTAAATACACAAGTATACTAGCATCTATTTGAGATTCAATTCTACTATGCGTTACCTAGATTCAAAATTTACATATAAGTCATCATGCATGTCTTGGGATGTCCTAATCCTATTTGAGAGATATGGTTTCCCCAACTCACCTTAAAAGAAGGTGTACACTCCCTTGACTTTGACAATCCTCGATACGAACTCCTTAATCCACAACTCCCGAGACTTTATACATACAAATACACAATGTATTTACTACTCAAAGATGTATCTCATATTCATACACCGCCATAACCAAATTCATCCCTAATCAATGATCATAAATGTTATTCTAATATATGTCAATAGGTCAATAATTCACTTACTAATTCATCTTAATGTCTCATTAACCATCAAGCTAACCTAACCTTATGTGCAATGTTTACATCCTTTTCTTCTTAATGTTCCTTTATGAACAAGTTGTCTTCTTTTATTCATAAATCTCTCTACAAAATCCAAATGCCATGATTCTTATACCCCCCAAAACTAGACTTCCATTAGTCTAATATATCCAAAAATTACACAGACAACATCTCCCTTTAAAATATAATCTCCATCCAAATTATATCTTATTTCTAGTAAGAAACAGACTGGCAACCAATACTCAACCCTCAATAAATCATTATCAATACATCTGCTAACAAAACTGTTTCACAGAAGCATTAATAAGACATCAATGATTTGTTTTATACTTTCACTGATTCAGACTCTAAGGCCCTCAAAAATTAGGAAATAATATAAGGTTCTTACACAGGGGTCTATCACAGGCAGTATTAGGGAAACAAGCATAACTCGAGCTTTAGTCACTATTTTGTCAAACCACTTTCATAGAGGTCAAGTTAAGACCCATATTTATAACTTTTATTCTTTGAGTTTCTTCAAATTCGTGCTCTAAGAATATGAAAGATAGATCAAAAGAGAAAAATGAAATTGAAACTAGAATTTCAACTTACCTTGATAACTTCCTTCCTTCTCCTCTTCTCTTCCCCTTTTTCTCTCCTTCTCTTCTCATTTTCTTTTTTCTCCCTCTTCTAACCTTATGGCTGACCATTACTCTAACTTCTATTGCCTTTTTCATCCATTTTCTCTAGAAAATCCAAAGGAATTCAAAATAATTCATGTGTCACCATTCCATTGGTCCATGTATCACCATTCTATTGGTACATATGTTATCCTTCTATTAGACCATATGTTACTATTCTATTGGTCCATGTGTCGCTTACTTTAGGCTCCACATGTCACTCAGTTAAGCATCCATATGTCACTACTTGTAAGGCTACATATGTCACGAATTGTAAGGCTACATATGTCACTAACTGTAAGGCTATATATGTCACCATTTGTAAAACTACATATGTCACCATTCTATTGCTCCACATTTCACAAGTCTAAGGAGCCATTTGTCACAAACTTAAAAGGACACTTGTCGTAATTATACTCAAGCCACTTGTCCTCCATTTAACTGAGCTACTTATCACTTATTCCCAATGCCACATGCCACCATTTCATAGGCCTAATCAACCTAAATTTTCATGTATCAATTTGTCTTGCTCTTTAACATTTTTCTTAGACTAGATGCACATATCACCTCATCAATTACTCAATTGTAACAATAAATTCTCAATTCACTAATTATAATCCATCAATTCATGTTATTGGTAAATCAAAATGCAAAACATTGGGTATGCACATTCATATCACATTCATATTCGTTCCATACCTTGGAATATGTCATTTGAGTGCATATACTATCTAGCAATGTTTTCTAAATCATGATTCATATGTGTATACGAATATTATACATATGAATGACATGCACCTCGTAAATTCTTAAATGAAATAACTCATGTGATTCAATATAACAATTTAACCTCTTAAAAATTTTAGGAGGCAGGATATTACATAAAGTCCTTAATTTCCATCAACTAATAAAATTTTTATAATAACATTTCATAAAATACATAAATTATATGACCACATATTCAAAATTAATTTGGCCACTTTGGTGACTAACAAATTAATTTTAATCATATTTTCATATATAAATAATAATAATAATAATCATAAGACAAAACTAAAATTAAAAATTTGATTATATATCAAAATATCATTAATATGACTGAAACATAAGAAATTAAAATTTTAAAAACATTATATCGTCAAATTTTTAAAAGAATCAAAAGACGCCCAACAACATTCTCTTATCTTTCACTTACGATTTTCTTCATGGATACCATTGACACATATAAAAATTTTTAACGCTATTGGAGATTAAGAAAATACATCCTTGGTCCACTTAAGGAAAGACAAAGTCAACATTGTTATCTCTTTGGTATACTCACTCCAAAGCAACAAAAGGTTCTTGGAATTCCTAAACCCCCAAAATCCATACTCTTTAAGTATATATACTAAGGACGATTGGGATGGATGACTCGGATGGACGACCACGCAATCCATCCCGTTCGTCCATTTAATCTAACGGCCCTTCCTCTCTGAAAGTTCTAGAGAAATTCATTCTTAATAAACAGCCCTCTCTCAAGCCTAGCCTCTGCTGCAACACCACCTTTGGCATCATCGTCATCCCTCATCCCTACCATCATATGTGATGGATCTTTCTTTCTCCCTTTCGCAAACCCAGATCGTTACCTCTACCATCATGATTATGGTGAAAACCCACATCGTCAATCATTGCTTTTTGCATGAGGGCTCGGTGACAAATACGTCACGAATAAAGAGAAATCGCTCGACAATGAAGAGGAGGATTTGTTGAACTACCGGTGACTCACTGCTCAAGCTCAGGTCTTTTCGTTGCTCTTAAGCTATTTCAGTGATTCTTATCTCGGTTGGTTTTTTGATTTTCTCTCATTGTGTCTTCTCTTCTATGCTTTTTCTTCCATCTTCTTCCATATTGTGTCCTTTTTCATGTTCTCCTTTATGGGTCTCTTTGAGGTCTCAATCTCCATTCTGACAGTTCAAGAACGTGAAATACCTAAATCCCAGAAAACTACCCCATTAGCGAATCCGTGAAACTTATTAGAAACCCCAACTTACATTTCCTGTTCTTTTGCTATTATTTCTCAGTAACCCATCACAGAAACCCTAGAAGAAACAAAAATTATTGTAATTACAGAAGCAAATCGATTGATTGATGTGCAAAGTAAGGATTTTTGTTAATCGTGTATACTGGGGTTTCATGGGTTCTGTGGGTGGTTGCTCCATTTTTTTTAGTTAATTTATTTCTTTGCCATGTTTGATAATCTGTGTGGTGATGAGGGTCAGATGATATCGGTTGAGATTATCCTCGTACTGTGTTGGTGAGAATCATGTAAACTAATGGAGACTCTCAAACCTCATCAGTTGGAAGGCCTCTCATGGCTTATCCGTAGATACCTTTTTAGAGTCAATATTGTTAGCGATGGATTTTGGGTACTCTAGTTTCTGTTGTTTTTGGTGTGGAAGTCGAAGGTTTATATATATATATATAATTTGGGAGTGTGTGTGTGTGTGTGTTCTGTTGCTGCTTCTCACAAAACTGTTCACTAGATCATCGTCTAGTAAGTTTTATTTGATATGTGACAGTCGAAAAAATCTATAATAAGCTACTACTACTTATTTTGTTATGTCTGGCATTCTATTTTTTTTTTTGTATGTGATTTGATCATGAAGTCTGAAAGGAATTTTGGGGTCACCTGAAGAAACAGGTTTTTGGTAGGAATCATTCGCCGGAGTTCAGGAATGTGAAGTGACTTTGTCTGAAGAAACCTGAAGTTGGAAAGATGGAAGAACCCTATTCTTTAATTTTCTTAAGGAATAACTCAAATTTATATTTCTTATGTAGTGGTATTATTCTTTGTGGAAAGATATGCTGTCTGTCTTTCGTTTTATTGGTGTAAGCAGGTAAGGAGTCCAGAAGAGAATCCATTCCTGAACATCCAAAAGCGGAAGATAAACAGAACAAGTTTGATAGACAAAACAATAATGTGGCTAACCATTTTTTATTCTGCAGTCATTTTCTAGTACCTCTTATCTATTTAATCGTAGTTTTGTATGTTATTGAATATGCCTTATTTATTCCGCGAGATAAACTTTTGTGGCTACTGCCTATCCAGGTCTTATTTGCTTCCAGTATTGCTAAAAAGATGAAATTAAAATTTATAAAAGCTTGGATTACGTTTCTAAGGTTGCCACTTCCCCTTGAAGTGTATAAGGAGGTAAGCTTCTAAATTCATGAACATGTAGTTGTGAGAGTGCTTATATTCCTTTCATCTTCGATAACATGGTAAGGGATAAAATTAATCTCCTGTGGGTTGTAGGATATGTTCATGCAACAATAGTTTGGTTGGGAATTTTTATTTGCTTAATCTTTCTTTCTTTCACTCGCTTTCTGTGAAATTTGTTTCTTTATAAGCTTATCATTCTTGGAGCTTTTTGCCTTTGATGCTTAGGTTCTTAGCACTCTTCATGAGGCAGTGATTCCACATCTGTCAAATCCAATAATGTTATGGTAAACTATCGTTCTTGTTTTCATCTACATAGATGTGATTTCCTTCTTACTTTAGGACTAAGTCCAAGTGGTTCTTGGAGAATTTGCAGTGACTTCTTAACAAGATCATACGATATTGGTGGTGTTGTTAGTGTCATGGCCCTTAATAGTCTCTTCATTCTCATGACTCAGCATGGCTTAGAGTATCCAAACTTCCACGAGAAATTGTGTTGGGCCCCGTTTCCGAAGCCTAACATTCAGATGTCATAAACAACATGGAGGACTCATTCCTTATAACTTACCGAGCATAATTGGGGAACTTCCAATTGGAATTTTAGTTTGGCTTCTTTAGAGCATTTATTCCCCATTGTCTTAAGTTTCTAATGACACCAAAAACACTTAATTTGGTTCAGAAATAAAGGAGTTATGGCCAAAACACTTTCTGCTCTTACTAATCCGAGACTACACACTATAACCAACTTCACTTCAAAAATTGAAGAGCTTAGGGACTGAATTGAAATTGAATTCCTTCAGAACATTTGTAGATCCATGTCTCTAGTTTAATTTGAAATAAGAATCAACTCAATTGGAGCTCTACAGATCAAGATATCACTAAAATACTGAAGCATGTTTAGAAAATATCCAACTTATACTCTTTTAACCGATCTTCTTACTTTGATTCAATCCATCTTTTTCAAATCAATATCAAAAGCTATAAATTTTTATGTAGAGGTAGAAGAATGTCTTAGAAATCAAACGCTTCAAATCAGGTCAATCGAAGGTCAAACGAAGTAGTTATGGCCAAAAGAGTAGAGAGAGGTCGGGTCAGGGGAAAAACCAGTGCGATGCGCGAGAGAGACCGCGGCCTCGCGGTCGCGAAACCAGCGCGCGTTTCACCCTTGCGATCCGTCGCGTGCGAGGGAGGTGACCTGCCTCCTGGGTCTTTCTTCTTCCAACTTCCTAACTTCCAAAATTCATAGCTTTTGACCCAGAACTCCAAAATTTGCAAATTTAGTATCAATGCAAAGCTAAAAGAAGACTCTACAACTTCCATAAAGAACTTAAAAACAATTTCGGTCTTTATAAGGGTCAAAAGTCCACATCAAAATGGCTGTCCGAAAAGTTCATCCTAAACAGCATCATAACTTCTAAACATCATAACTTTCTACTCCATTGTCCAAAAATTTCATACTTTATATCAACGGAAAGCTAAAAAGATAATCTACAACTTTTATGAAGATAACTTTGGCTAATTCTACCTAGATCGACACAGTTTTTCCCTTGAATTTCTGCACACCATCCTTACACCTAGGAAGGTTTACTAAACACAATATCTCCTTATAATCAACCACTACCCAGTACCTTTCGATACTCTTGAATTTCACCCCAACCAATTCATCCCATACACCCTTCCAATCTCCAACATGCTATTCCAAAACAAATAACCATTGCAATCTCAACAAGGAAGAATAGGCACAACACATTCCTCTTCCATAAAAGTCATACACAACCTATAAAGTAACACAATCATACACAAAAGGAAAATCCTTGAATTCTCATTCTCATTTCTAATCAAAATGAATGTTCATACATAGCTTTAATTACATATCAACATGTCCATCATTAACTTAGCACAAGATACAAAATACATGAGATGCTCAATGTTTGATATGCTTGTTATCCAAAAGTCTAGTCACTAACTCAGTATAAATGTATCTAATGTCTTGGAGTTTTTCGATGCCTTGCAAGGTTCAGCGCTCGTCTTGTTTTGCACCTGAGGAGGGAAAGTGGAGTGAGCAACCCGGCTCAGTGGCTAATACGTTTATAGCCATCGGTAATGAGCCACACAATCAAGCATATATACACATGTATCAAGCAATCCAATTCATTCGCAAATTTATCACACCATTCATAATTAACCAAAATTTAGCACATAAAGCATACCATGAAGTCTTCTATCAATCATAACACTTTTTTATGCATCATACTCACAAATTAATGATGAAATGCACACAAATGGCTCGAGAGTTTTATGGAACAAAACGGTTTACATCGTTAACAAAACGAGTTGGATTTCTGAGGATCTCGTAACCTCAAGCGGGCAACCGGAAAAAGGCTATAGGTCAACGTGCACGTGACTAATGAAACGGGTTTCTCTCTTGCCCAATCACAAACAAATCTATGCTCAATTAGTCAATCACAAATTTGCATTCTCATGCTTCTTTCATTTCATCAAATTCTCATATCTTCATACTTTTCATTCATTTCAAAGAAAAC
>JAOTAX010159058.1:0-14446 GCA_025629825.1 Erythroxylum guanchezii
ATTAACTTCTGATTTTGTTGTAGAAAATTACAAAAAGATTAAGGATCTATTCAACCCCCCCTTCTAGATCACTTACATGTGGAAGCTCCGACGTCACCCATGGTAGCAGTAGCAACCGGCAGTGAAGTTGACAATGAAACTGATCGGAGGTGGCAAATGATGGTCGCAGATGAGAGGTGAAATGGTCGTCGAGTGTCGGCTGAGGGGTATATCTCCTTACTGCCTGCTGAATGGAATCCTCCTTTAACCTAATTTGGCATGGTGATCAGAGGTGAAATGGGTCACGGGTATCTGACTGTTCGCCGCGGCGAAGAGAGAGTTGCGCCGCGGCGTGCACTTCTTGGATCACTCGCCGCGGCGAAATAATTAATTTACGCCGCAGTGGGATATTCCTTCCTAGTGCGTCGCGGCAAGATAATTAGTTTACATCGCGACGAGCTTTCTTCTTGGTGCGCCGCGACGGACGTTCAGGAGCTCACGTCCTTAAGTTGACTCATCTGACTCCTTTTGGCTCCTTTGACTCCTGCAATATAAAATAGCAATTTCCAGTATCAATTGTCCTTAGAAAAATTTATAATGCAATTAATGTCAATTTGTAACAATTTTTACTATCAAATTGCATCAAATATAAGTTCACACTCAAGGACTAATTTAAGCACAAAATCAAGAATTAGGAGTCAAAAAATATATTAAAAGCTATGAAAGTGAGATAAACTTGCGCTTAATCAAATTCCCCCACACTTAGACCTTTGTACTCGTGGACAAAGTTTATAAGAGTCAAAAAGACACAAGTGTAAAAGGAAAATCCGACCATGCTCAAAACAATAATAGGAAATTGACAAAAATCACTTTCTGAAAAATCAATCAAAGCAGACTGAAGGAGTGCTAAGAAAATAAACACTAAAAGAATTTTAATCCAAGAGATTAGACAAAAGAGATGTCACTCAAGGTAAAGTGTTTGCGCTCATCTCACTTGTGTTTAGGGATATTTTCACTCTAAATCTGCTTAATTCATTCTCTACCATAAGCTTGTGACAGTCCTATTTCTCCACTACAAGAACTATAATTTTGAAAATCAAGAGGACTTTTCAAGGTCGTAATATACGAAAGGCTAGATGAATGAATGGAATAAATAAAGAAAGAAATGGTATGAATACATGCACTACAATTATGAAATGGATGTCAACAGTCAAACTAATATTGACACACTTTTTTTTGGTACACCTACATATGTATATAATTGAAACTGCTTATAGTATTCTTTTTCTTTCTTTTCTTTTTCTGTATATATTTTTTGTCCCTTTTTGGAACACACACCTTTTCACTTTTTTTTCCCTTTTTTGTGACTAGAAAAAAAAAGTAAATTAAACTATTGACATCATATAAGGATGCGTGCATGTGCTCATAAATAATGGCTCAAGGGGCTAGCAAAGGATAAATGTTTATGGGACTGTGTTTGGGGAAAAGGGTATAGAAAGAACGCCTCTATCATATTAACAAAATTTTAGTTCATAAAGCTTTGATTAGGAATTCAAACAAGTTCTAGAGAGATATAAAATAAGCAGATACACACAAAGATTGAAGAAAAGTCAGACCCGAATATCCTTCCAACAAGGGTAATATCTCAATGAACAATCTCAAGTCTCAAAACCTTAAAGTGCTACTGTGTTAGCATGCCTTCATTTACTTTGTGTTGAAAACATCGAAAGTAAAATTAGCCAATACCGACTATCATTAAAATAATGGGAGGTATTTTTATAAACTCAAGTACCACTTTGAAACATATAAATTCTTTGAGAAACAAGAGTTACAAGAGTCGAGTGTGGAAGAAGTTTGAATTGAGAAAAAAAAAATTCAACAAAATTCATTTCTACAAAATGGTGTGACGCTGCGGCGAAAGCAACGTGTTGAAACAAGTTCTAGAGAGATATGAAATAAGCATATACACACAAAGATTGAAGTAAAGTCAGGCCCAAATATCCTTCCAACAAGGGTAATATCTCAATGAACAATCTTAGGTCTCAAAAACTTAAAGTGCTACTGTGTTAGCATGCCTTCATTTACTTTGCGTTGAAAACATCGAAAATAAAATTAGCCAATACCGACTATCATTAAAATAATGGGAGGCATTTTCATAAACTCAAGCACCACTTTGAAACTTATAAATTCTTTGAGAAATAAGAGTTACAAGAGTCGAGTGTGGAAGAAGTTTGAATTGTGAGAAAAAAAATTCAACAAAATTCATTTCTACAAAAGGGTGTGACGCTGCGGCGAAAGCAACGTGCGCCGCGGCGACCTTCGTGTCTTATCAGCTTCGCCGCGGCGAGGGACCTGTCGCCGCAGCGAAGAACAACAGAGTTTCTCATCAAGTTTGAAAATGTGTAACATGATACAAGATTGACTAACACAAACATATAAAGTGTCAATTTAGAGTGCAACAAGAGAAATAAATGGGAAAAACTCCCCCACAATTACTCAACACATTGTCCTCAATGAAAACGAAGCAAACGAGAGAAAGCATGAAAATCACAAGAAGGTGCAGAGAAGATAAACACTTGTTGTAGAGCATTGATGGAAAAAGTGTGCATTAAAAAATGAGGTAAGGATCTAACTAACTAACGAAAACATAA
Source organism: Erythroxylum guanchezii (assembly GCA_025629825.1). NCBI lineage: Eukaryota > Viridiplantae > Streptophyta > Magnoliopsida > Malpighiales > Erythroxylaceae > Erythroxylum > Erythroxylum guanchezii. The sequence goes on from JAOTAX010159058.1 coordinate 2,631, forward strand.
AGAAGTACAACAAAAAGAAAAATAAAGAAAAATAAAAACAGAACAAAATGCCCGAACTACTCCAAAGGATGATCGTCTGCAGCATCAGGAGGGATGGGCCTAGATGTGCCAGCTCCGTCCGAAGAATCGTCGGCTGCAGAAGGAAGGGGGAAGTGCAGGTGTGCTATGATCAGAACATCCATCTGCTAGCAATACTGCTGATCTTGCTTAAGGCGGGCTTCAATGCGTAGAAGAGCCTCCTAAAGAGTGTCTACCCGGTAGGCGAGGGCCTGCAAGGGAAGGGGTGCGGGAGAGGCTGGGGTGGAAGGGACGTCCTCGCGAGGCAAAGCCTCGGAGTAAAAAGCAATAGTTGGGGGGGATTGAGTGGGTGGTGGGGTCGGGGAGGAGATGGGAGAGGGGGAGGAGGTGGAGGAGTTTGGAGGCGAGATTATTTTAGATGGATATAACAGAAAAGGGAGGCCGGGTAATGATCCGTAGGATGTTCTGGGACCTGATGGGCCTGAAACAGATCAGTGATTACGTATGAAAAAAAGGATGGAATGGGTGAGGGTGGAGGTGAGGATGGATTGGCGGAGGGCGGAAGCTATTGCATGCGCAATATCGACCGGCCGGCCAACCATAAGTAGATAGATGTAGAGGGCCTATTGTTTGGGGACAAAGGCAAGGTGAGTGGTGGGAAGGACGTTGTGGCTAATTAGGTGGAGCCAAGGACGAGCCTCAAGACGGAGATTAGCACGCCAAATATATCGTTGAGAGACCTAGGGTTGATGCCATTCGGCACCCTCAGGACAGAGAGTACGAAGGACATCATCCCAGGAGTAGTCTTGGATGAGGTCTTCGTAGTGACAACAAAGGATGAGAGGAAGGTGGTAATGTTCACGGATGGATGCAGTAGTGAATGCTTGAGGAATGAATGTCACAAGGCAGACGAATGCCACAAAATAAACGAAAGGAAAAAGGCAGACGAATGCCACAAAACAGCCGAAACAAACATACAGACAAAACCCAAGCCAACTTTAGATGAAACAAAGTCAACTTAAGACGATGCAACGCTTAAGACGAAATGACGTCATCACAGACGATGTGACGTCACTACAGACGAAGCATCTTATGTAGACGATACATTTCGATAAACGATGCATCTCTACAGATGATGCAGTCCTACAGATGAAATGACGTCACTACAGACGAAGCGTCTTATGTAGAAGATACATTTCCCCCTTATAATGACCATAACTTTCGACTTCGTAGTCTAAAGTTTCTACACTATATATCGATGAAAAAGTAGACAATTAACCTACAACTTCCAGAGGACAACTTTAACTAATTTAGCCTCAACTAGAATAGTTTACCCTTGGAAGTCGGCGCTAAATTTCTATCCTTATGAAAGATTTGGGTCAGAAAAAACATTTACCTAAGGAATATGCACGTACTCCTGGGAATCATCAATTTTACTCAATTACTCAAACAACAGAAACTCATACGTAACCTGAATTATATCAATATAGTTTCAAACAAGGGTTTAACCCCTAAACACAGTCAATACAAAATGCTTCATGTTTACATGCTTTTAAAGCTATCCCAAAAGTGAACAAACTAACTTAATGACAAAAGCTACTATCTTGGAGTTTGCCTAAAAGCCTTGCAAGGATCACTTATCTTCTTAATCTGCACCTGAGGAGGGATTAATGGGTTGAGCTACACGACTTAGTGGTTAATATATACATATAGCCATTGGCAACTGGCCACTTACTAAAGCATATCTATATGTATATCTAACATTCATACTTTATTTAAGAATTTGAACATGCATCATTGTAACTCAACTTAATACACTTCAACCATCAACACAAGCACTTTATTATACATTTTACTCGAACATCTAAAGATGCAATGCATATCAATTGGCTCAAGGGTTCTATGAACAAAACAGAGAAACCGAAGTTTACTATGTGAACAAAACGAATCCACTTTTCAGATTTCGTGGGCCATAAATGGGGCAACCAGGAGAAGGCTTTACGTCGACGTGCAGGTGACTTACGAAACGGTTCCTCTCTCACCAAAACACAATCAATTTATGCTCAATTTAGTCAATCACAATTTGCACTCTCGTGCTTCTTTCATTTCATCATACTCTTATATTTTCATGTTTTTCTTATTTCCATTCAATTCAAAAAGTCATAACCTTTTTCATGGTATAACATGATCACAATGCATCATGCATTTCCAAGTATTCATAATGATTTCAATTTCAAGGATAACACTTTGAACCAAACCACATACACATACATAGGTAAGAATTTTGCCCAATTATGGAATAACCATAAATACATTACCCACCTAATAAGATTGCGGAAATCGAAGTCAAGCTTGCCTTTCCCGTTGCTCTTGGGTAGTATTTCCTTGGTTTCCTAAAACAACCAAGGTTCCAATCGAAATAATTTCCAATAAAGTTCATAAACTTCAAATCACAAGGTTTCATCAAACATAAATTTAACACTGTTCTAACCTACCCATGACCCATCTACGCTAGAAAAACCAAAACCCTAGCTTAGAAATCCAAAATTAATTTGGTTTCACCTTCCACTTCTTTCTTCCTTCATTCTCAACACAACCCTAGCCTCTATTTAATCCCTTTTTGAACCTAGCAAGAAGAAAGATGAAAACTTAACTCTAACAAGTTGATTCCCTCTTCTTTTTCTTCTTTCTTTCCTCTTCCTTCCAAGTTTCCCACATTTTTCTCCTCCTTCTCTTTAGTTCACGTTTTTCACTCTTCTCTTCTCACTCCAATACAAATCCACTTCTTAAATGATCTTTTCCCCATTTTACCCTTCCCTTACCTTGTCCTTCCCATTTTACCCCTTCTTTCATTTTAATCCATCTACTATCTCCTTGAAGCTAACTTACTTCTAACTTTACCACATTAATTCTAACTTAATTCAAATTCTTCCATCAATTTCTAATCCTTATTCATGCCACTAAATTTGTGATTAAATTCAAACAAATAATCAAACAATTGAAAGATAATAACCTAAGCCTTAATAAAAGTCTAGATGCATGTCACAAAAGTTGAAAAAAAATTTCGGGAACCAACAATGTTAGTTCATTCACTCTAGGAATTTACTACATTAATTAATAATTTTAGACCAATCGAATATGTAGCATACTTAGTATCTTTTCATGAGATTGATTAGATTAAGAATGAGGCAGGTAATAAAAAAAGTGTGCAAATCTTAAATAAATAACTATTTCGCTGGCCCTTTTTGAAACAAATCGGATTATGAATAGATATAGTAACCAGTTGAGAATGTAATGTAGTTGTGTGACTAGGGGACATTCATCACAAAGTTTTGCCTTCGCATCAAAATGCTATAATGACATTCCAAGCAAGCAACTTAATAAAAACATGGCCTAGTTGAGTAACCGGGGACATTCATCACAAATGGTTTCGTTCACGTCAAAAGGTGAGGTTCACGCAAATTAAAATTAAAAGAAATAGTATGTTGTTTAATAAATCCTACTGATCTTGTGAACATCATGATTTCTTATAAAAGCTGCTTAAGGATAGTTACATTTTTTATTGACTAAATTATTATCAATGTATCTGTGTAAGTGAAAGGAGTGAATGAATGTGACATTAAGTCTTAATTAGTATGTATATTTAGTCCGAAGTACTTAGACATAGATTTCACAAGTTAATAAGAGTTGTGTTTAGCCTAAGGCGGGTTGTACCATGTTTTGGTTCTAGATTGAAGTATAGAAAGATCTTATGAGGTTGTTGATGAGGTTGTTGAGAGTAATAATCAGTCGTGGGAAGTTTAATAATCGCTATGATTTGCACAAGACCAGACGTTTCATATGTAGTGGGAGTTGTTAGTCATTATATGGTGAATCCTAGTTGAAAAAATTGATGGGCTGTAAAGAGGATCCTAAGATATATTAATGGGATCTTAGACGCTGCTCTATGTTATGAAGAATCTAAATTTATTGTCAAATGTCATGTTGATTATGATTTTGTAGGAGATCTTGATAGAAGAAAATCTACTACAGGCTATGTGTTTATAATTACCGAAGGAGCTGTGAGCTGGGTGTCTAAACTATAGACAGTAGTGCTATCTACAATAGAAGCTAAATATATGGCAGCTATGCATGCTTACAAAGAATCAATTTGGATAAAAAGGTTTTTAAAGGAGCTTGGGCACCGACAAGAGAAAAATCCCTCGTATTGTGATACTTAGTGTGGCTTTCATATTGCAAAGAATCCAACTTTTCATTCCAGAAGTAAACGCATAAGAGTTCAATATCATTTTGTTCGTAAAGTGGTGTAAAGTGGAAGTATAGACATGCAGAAAATTCACAAAAAAGAGAACCTAGCAAATACATTGACAAAGCCAATCAACACTTATAAATTCATATGGTGTAGATCCTTGTATGGCTTGACAGAAACACAAATAGAAGAGAGGTGACAAGATAGAAAGAACGGTGTGGAGGTTAATTGGTTCTCAATCAAATCTCCAAGTGGGAGATTGTTGGTTTTCTATCCCACGTCGGAAGTGTGTGAGATTAGAAGAGACATATACTTAAGGTTTTATATATCCCAAAATCTTTTTCCCACATCCTTGTATATTAATTTTTGTTGTGGATTATGAAATCTTCCTTTGTAATCTTTGTTTTCTATAATAGAAAGTATTTTGTTCTTATCCGTAGTTTTTTTCATATTCATTAAAGGGTTTTTTACGTAAATCTTGTGTGTCCTTTTTATCTCAATTTCCTTTATTGGTAGATTTGCTCTATCCGAATGAAATCCATCTGCTATTACTTGGAAGGAAACATTTTAGGTTGTTTTGAGATTAATTTTAGATACACAATTTACTCATTTTCATGAAAAATGGATTGAAGAATCTTTAAGAACTAACAAAAGAATTGACATCTACTCAAATAATTAAGGAGCTGACTTTGACAAGAACATGCCTCACAAACCAAAACCCATTTTGATCTTATGTTCCATTTCTAGTAGACTTTTGAGAGTTAAAAGAGTTGTCTTTAGACCTTGATTTAGAGGTCTCATTACTTGTATGAATGGAATATAGCAAGTGGAGCTTAGTATCTACGGCTACATTAATTGGGAACACCCTATGTAATTAACGCTCTTTCCCAGTTCTGTAAAAAAAATTAACTTCCAAAACAAAATTCTAATTCTGAGTAACTGAATCTTCATTACTATAGTTTTTTGCTATTGTTACAATACTGAAGATGCAAGTTGCAATTCCCTAAAAGCATAACCTTGCAGTAGGGCATATTTACCTTTCACCCTATTTAACTATTAATAAGCAAAAATATTAACCCTACGATTTTATAATCCTTTGAAACTATAGTCAAATTGGCAGTTGATTCTTTTGGAAGACTTCATTAGCGGGAAATACATATGCTATAACTGAATAAACTAGAGCTATTAAAGCGAATACGTAACCATTATAAAAGACACATACATAAGGCAAGTAACAGTCAAGTGGCCTTATTGATCTCCATACGGTCACAAGCAACAAGCAGACAACAAAGGAGCAACCAAAATCCAAAGAAACCAACCAATACTGATGTGTCGTAACATAAATTCCAAGTTTGTTCTTCAACTGAAGAACAAAACCATAGACCTTCTTATAGTCGGGAAGAGACTTGGACACGGGCTCAATTTGCAAGCACCTCTTAGCCCATTGAATGAGCTTCGGACACTGAGCCTCAATGCTAAAGTTACCCAATGTCTCGTAAGCATAAAACCATGAATAGAAAGGGACAAGCACAACATCCACATATCTAAACTTGTCACCCCCAAAGTACGGCTCATCTCCGAGCTCCTTTTCCAGCAACTTTTTTTTTTACAAAGGAAAACTACAATACTAAATTAGAGCAAGCGGGAAAACAGTGCCGCAGGCATCCCGACGGAGGAGGTCCTGAACGCTAAAAGGGGGCGTCTGAAGGATATGACAGCCCGGACATAACCGGCTACCGAGTTAGGCGAGAAGGTCAGCACACTAGTTCCCTTCCCAGTAAACATGCGTAACTTGAATCATCCACTCCCGGCGCATAAGGTGGTGGATACTTGTTACCAAAAAAGAAACCTCAATCAAAACAGTGTGGGAATCAGAGAGAATATTAATAACCTCAAGTGAGTCAACCTCGACTACCACTCGTTGAAAACCGAGGTCCCAAGCTAGCGAAAGGCCTGAGTACACTCCCCACAATTCGGCCACTAAAGGAGATCTCGTCTCAAGGATATGTTGGAAGCCCCCTATCCACTCCCCTCACTAATCACGGATAAGCCCTCTAGCAGCTCCCCGAGAGGAACCCTGGCCCACCGCGCCATTAAAATTGACCTTAACCCAGCCGATAGGAGGCTTAGCCCACCCCACTAAGGAACCCACAGGAAGGCCTGGGTTGGGAAACACGCGATGTTCGACAGCCCGAGCGCGTGCAATCCACACCACATAGTCCAGGATAGTCTGGTGACCCTCTCCCGGCCAAACAAAGCCGGGCTCGAACAAGCTGCTGTTTCGCCATTTCCAAAGGAACCAACAAGTAACGCCAAAGATCGCGGCCCAGTCGTCTTGATGTACCGGCATATGATTCGTAAGGTTCGAGGTCAACTAAGCTTCCTCCTCTAGTTGGAAGAAAACTAGATCGACCACATTCGGCGGAAAGTGGCACCACAGCGCTTGCCCTCGCGCACAGTCCCGGAGCACGCGTAGAGTAGACTCCTCCTGCCCACATAAATGACAATTGCTGTCGGGGGCTAGATGCCAAACCACGCGCTGTTGGTTGGTCAGGAGTTTCTGTTTAGCGACAAGCCAAAGAAACGATCGGATACGCTGCGGCCTAGCCCATTTCCAAATAATCCGCCACATCGGCCGCCTGTGGCCCGTGTGATGACCCTCAATTAAGTCATAGGCAGAAGTCATGGAGAACCTACCGTGAGGAGTCAAGTTCCACTGAAGGCGATCGTCTTCAAGAACGAACCAAGAGAACCGAAATTCGCAAGAGCCAAACAGATGGTGCCCGGAAGATACCGCTGGAGCTCTTGCCAGCGCCAATTACCATCCGCTGTCGTGAATTCCGCCACCGTAGCTAGGCGGAGGGGTTCGGGCACTGGGGAGGAAACCAGGTGAATAAGAGGGCCCCAGCTGTCCAGCCAGTTATCCAGCTAGAAAAGCACTCGTCGCCCATTCCCCACACTCCATTTGCTCCCTTAACGAACCCAAGGCCATACTGTCAAAAGCCCTTTCCAAACTGGGGATGCCCTAGTCCTGTTGATCGTAAGAGGGAGGTGCATAGTCGCAACCCGATATTTAACACGCAGAGTCCGAACCCAAAGCGCAGTAGGGTTAGTAACCAGACCCTAGCCTAATTTGGCAAGGAAGGCATCATTTTGTGACCTCAGACGTTTAAGACCTAGCCTGCCGTCCTCTTTAGGCTTACAAACGAACTCCCAGTTGACAAGATGCAGTTTGCGGTGATCCGGAGAAGACCCCCAAATAACGCCGCACATGAGTTTCTCCAGGTCGTCGCATAAACTTCGGGGAAGTCGCACTGTTTGTATAGTGTAAAGGGGTAACGCCGCAAGAACAGCCTGGGTTAAAGTAACCCGACCGGCGAGGGACAACAGCTTGGCCCGTCACCCCATAAGCTTTCGCTGCACCTTATCCAGTATAAACTGATACGTACGCCTAGTAGCCCGTGCATGGAGTAAAGGGATACCTAAATATCGACCCAAATTAGTCGTATGAGTAACCTGGAGGCCGGCGCAATATCACTAGAGACGTTCAGATAGAAAAAAAATGAGTCTTAGCGGTGCTAACGTGTTGGCCGGAAGCCCTGCAGAAGGTCTCCAAAGTGTGACCGATGACTTGCATCTGCCGATCCTCCACTTCAGCAAAGAGAGTAAGGTCGTCGGCAAAGAAAAGGTGGGAGATGGGGGACCCCGTGCAGCCCATTTTAATCGATTTCCAAACTCCCTGAGCCACCTCCGCAGAGATGAGATGTCCCAGTCTTTCCATACAGAGGACGAAAAGATACGGTGAGAGGGGGTCCCCTTGACGAAGACCCCTCGACGGCCTAAACGACTTTGAGGACTTGCCCTGTCAGACAACTTGCATAGACGTGGTCGTAACACACTGTATAATAACCCATATTAAAGTCTCTGGCAGACCAATATCCACAAGCGTCTCCTGCACAAACTGCCAATGAAGCCGGTCGTAAGCTTGTTCAAGATCCACTTTGAGAGCCAAGTACCCGGTTCTCCTGGTTTTCGTCCGCATAGAGTGGATCACCTCCTGAGCCATAACAATGTTATCTGTGATCTGACGACCAGGTATAAAACTGCATTGGTTCTCGGTGGCTAAATGAGGCATGTGAACTTTCAAACGGTTGACAACTACTTTGGAAATAATCTTATACAGGACATTGCATAGACTGATCGGACGAAATTGGGACACTTGGGTCGGAGAAGGGGTTTTAGGGATCAGAACCAAGAGAGTTTGATTTAATTCAGGCTCCCAATTTTTCCGCTGAAAAATGTTTTGAATAAAGGCCACCACCACTGGCCCAACCGTCCCCCATTGGTTCTGGTAGAAGACCGCATTAAACCCATCAACACGAGGAGCTTTCTGCGGGTGCATTCCGAAAATAGCCCGGTGGACTTCAGAAGCCAGAACAGGGGAGTTCAAATCCTGGACTGATTCCCCAGAAAGAGACGGGAAGGCACCGGTGATCGGGAACTGAATGGATAGGTCGAGGGCACAAGAGTAGAGCTGAGTGAAATAATCCGTGACCAGGCTTTGAAGTTGCACCGGATCCGAAATGTGAAGCCCATTCGAATCAGTGAGCCGTACTATCTGCAAGTTCTTGCGCTTGGCCAGGGTGAGCGTATGATAGTACTTAGTGTTTCGATCCCCTTTGGAGAGCCATTCACACCGGGCTTTCTGATTCCAAAAGACCTCTTCCGCACACAGCACCTGCAGTAACTCTCTGCTAAGTTGGTTTTTCAGAGCCAATAACGAATCCTAGGTGGCGGGTGTCAGGGCTCGTTGGATCCCTTCGAGCCGGGCCACTAAGTTCTTTTTGCGATGAAAGATGTTCCCAAATTCATGCTTGTTCCAATGGCTCAAATGAGTAGAAAATTGGTGGAGGGAGTGACTCATCATCCTCGCATCCGGTTACCAAAACTTGTCGATCACCGCCTGAAACCCGGAGTGCGTGATCCAGGCATTTTGGAAACGAAAGGGCGGTGCCCCAGTACCGTGCGTCAGGGTGGGGGGAGAGAGGTGGGAAAGCATAGGCCGGTGGTCAGAGCCTAAGAAAGGAAGATGTTGATTCACAGTTTGAGGGATTTCTAGACCCAACCGGAAGAGCCGAACACACGGTCAAGCCGAGCTTGAACTATCCCCCGCCGCCAGGTGAATTTAGACCCAAGGAACCCGAGGTCATGGAGGTCACAACGATGCACACAAGCCCTGAAACGTGTATTCACCACCCGGGTCGAGGCCGCTCCACCCCTCTTGTCAGACTGTTCCAGTTTGGCGTTAAAATCCCCCCCCCCCACGAGCCAGGGGTGAGACACCTGGGTGCCAATCCACGAAAGCGTTGTCCAAAGACACTTGCGGACTAGCGTACACCACAGTAAGGGCAAAAGTAGTGGACTAATATAGAACCGTGGCATGAATGAACTGTCGGTGCGCTATAACCACGGAGATGTCAAAAGCTTCCTCCCAAAGGAGCCAAATCCCATCGGAAAAACCCTCCGCTTCCACGCGAAAGGAAAAATCATACCCTAGGGAAAGAATAACGGCTTGAGCCCGATCGCCACTAATCTGAGGTTCCAACAAGGCGAGAATCCCCAGTTTGTAATGCCTAATGTAATTACGCAGAACGGACTGAAAATTGGCCCCACCGGCCCCTTGACAATTTCAAAATAACATCGATTTAAAAAGGGGAGAAAAAGGAACCCTACAGCGGAGCCATCAGCGGGCTCACATCTGGGGCTGCCGGACCATCCATCGGTTCACTGGTTTGCAGGCCAACCTTGGAATGCCTTGGACCCGGTAACGCCGCCTACCCCGCCGAGTCCATATTAATATCGGAAGGGGCCGCTAGGGGAAGAACTGAGGATTCGGAGCTGGCCCCGAGGTCCTGCACCTCGTCCATATGTTGAGGCCTCGATTCGGGGCCTTGATCCTGCTCCGGTAGGAGCTGGCTGTCACAAATCATCTCGGAATGGGTCAGGATTTCGAGAGTAAGGTGACGCTCGGTGGGTGTCAGTTTAAGTGGGATGGGGGCCGTGGAGGCGAATGCCCTTTAACCGGGCCCTGGTCCGCCCTTGGCGGGGAGACGAGCCGCACCACTTTTCCTTTAGTAGCCGATATGGGGCCTCGGGGCCGATCTGTGGGTCGGGCGACCCCTAACTGAGTCTTGGAGGAACTAGTCCCATTAAAACTAAATAAATTAACACGCTGGCCAAACCCAAATGGAGACCCAGGGGTGGTCACAGCCACAGCCTGTACTGTCCCATCCGCGTCTGCTTCTGGTGTCATCAACACAGTAAAACGTGACCCTCCTCCATCTTTTTCCTAAGCCCGTCCACTGTCGCCAGAGCTCGCCTGTCCCTTCACTGAGCGTGGGCGCCGCCTCTGCACATTTGTCCAAGGACCATACCCGTTGGTTCCCGCTTCCTCCTGTTGTCCCGCCCGTGCCTCCACGGCGTCTCTAGCTGCCGTCGCATCTAGTCCAGTGTTGTCCGCCGATGGTGGCGCATGGTTTTCTGCAGCACGCTTGCGAGAACAGGTGCTAGGAGTATGCCCCAGAAAACCACACGAGAAGTAAACCTAGGGGAGACCTTCGTAAGAGATCACTAGTGTCTCCCCATCCAGGTCGACGGTGGGGGGCAGTGGCCGTGTGAGGTTGATTTCAACGGCAATCCTGGCATAATGCCCTCGGTTCGCCAGCAAAGTTTCATCATCCAGCCGGACTGTGGTTCCAACGAGGTTCCCGAGCTCCATAAGGATTTTCAGATGGTAGCGTGCTATCGGGAGATTAGGAATTCATATCCACACCACCGCTCCAGAGATCACTGCATGGGATGGACGGAAAGACGGGCTCCATCGCTGAACCGCGATCGCATGCCTGAAAATTCCCGATGGCCCGTCGGTGAGCACTCTCCAATAGTCGGCCTCCTCCTTGAATTTCATTAAATAAAAATCACTGTCTAGGTCCACCATTTTCATGGGGCCTCGCAGCTTCCACGGGGACCGCAGGCGAGTGTGGAGGACATTAAATCCCACCCGACGGCCCAGCACCTTCACGACCACCGCTTGCTGCCACTGGTGATCGAGTTTGGTTTTCAGTTGTTGGGAGAGCAGTAGACTGCCTCCCAGTTCTCCCGCGATCTTCGTCAGGTCGCCCTCTTCAACAACCACTAGTTCGTCCTCTTACCATCCAGTCAGTGTTACACCGCCAGCCGGCGCCTGTTCGCCTGTGATCGCTGCGAGAAAAGAGACTTTGGGAGGACGAGGATCCTCCTCTCATTTTTGCATCCGACCCTTCTTAGCCATGTGCTCCTCAGAGTCGAGGGAAGCCATAACCGTATGGTGCTCCGTCCGTGCACTTCCGGAATCCCAGCGAAACTAGCTCTGTCAACTTTTCTCTTTCTATGAAGAAGCTGATGCTCAGTAAAAACAGTATTCGCAACTACTGTTTTGTTGAATAAAAAAAATGTTCAAGTCATTACAATTTGAGTTGTGATTACGAAATAAATTTCTAATTAATCGAAT
>JAOTAX010159071.1:0-14444 GCA_025629825.1 Erythroxylum guanchezii
CAATTAGGAGTCAACAAGTGCACAAATAGTTAAGAAAGTGAGGCCAATTTATAATGTAAACTTGGCTCAATCAAAAAGTATAATAGATGTAATTAATACCATTCACTTTCATCTTCACTGCTTGGCTAATTCGAGTCAAGTAATTATTTTAGGTACTTTTCGTGCTTAACCATCTTTTTTAGTATTTTGTAATTGAACCTTAAGCGACTTGTTTTCCTCTTCAAGACATTGAATGCATGTGGATCTTGATGAGGATGAAACATTTGGCTTAGGCCAAACCCAAGACCTTTGATATAACTGGAACATGTAATAAGCACGGTATTGCAAATGTCTTCTATATTTACCTCATTCCCGCAGACATTAATTTTTGTAACAATTCTTGCATCTTTTTTAAAATTTAAAAAACAAAATCAATATTCAATGCAAATATTATTAGTTAGTACTACATAAATAAACAAAGTTAAAATTTAAACAAATTTTTATACTTGCATAGTTATATTCTACTTCTTCTGGCGTCCACCCTTGATCTTTCTTATAGTGAGTGACTTTGTATAGTGCAATCCTATCACACTCTTATCCATGTAGTTCCTTCTTACTATATTTTATGAAAAAAAAATACAAGGTACAGTAAATAATATACTGTTTATTAAAATAAGCATAACTTATAAATAAAAAGCTTACATATTCATTACGGACGACTACAAATGATTAAGGAGTTTTCATTTTTCCTTTGTTGACTTTTCCTTTCCACATTTTTTCCTAAATAAAGAAAAAAAGATTGTTATTAAATCATCTAACGAGATTAATGGAAGTAAATATGAAGAGAAAGAAAACAAACTTGAACTTTGGGAGGGGCCCAATCACAAATTATTCCAACTTTCTATGGACATTTTTTCAGGAACATGTTTCTCTACCTCTACATTAGAAAGAAAAGATTTATAATATTGATGCAACATATAACGACGATCTATGGCCCCTTTTTTTTCAACAACAAAGTCACACACTTTAAGACATCAGGGTTATCAATATTGACAATATTTAATTTCAACTGTGAACAATAAGTAAAAGTGAAATTAATCTTAAAACAAGTGAAAAAATTACATATAGTTAAGTAAATTGAAAGTTAATCACAACTTTATCCAAAGCATTTTCAAGCAAGCTGTCTTCCTTCAAGTCCTTAGTATGCTTCATGTAAGGTAATTCTATTTTCATAATAATCCTCAACTCACTTGACGATTTTGCATCTTGGATCTTGTCTAGAGGACGACCTTGCAAAGTATCAATATGTACTAACAACTTGCTAGTCATTATAACATTCATTAGTTGCAACTCACAACCTCTAGTTATACCTCTAAGAACCTGACAACAAATGAATAACGATGAGAAAATATGCATTATACATGTAAATATATATTTGAGCATGTCTATTTGTAGGTGTTAAGGATTATCAATCCTATAGATCTCTTTGTACTAATTGATTCATTGTTGTTTGATGAAGAATGAGGTTATTGGCAATTTTCTTCTTTGGTGGTTGAGGTATAATATTGTTGTTGGATAGGAACTGATTGATCTAGTTCAAGTTTCAAATCCCTTTGTTCAACAATTTTGATACCTGCCACTTTCTTTCCTTTGTTTCTATCAGGTGTCATTATATTGGATATCTATAAAAACAAACATATATTTTATTAACATCACAACACATCCAATCATCATTACAAGCGTACATTCAATCATCAACAATCTGTATTAACATAACTTAAATATGAACAATCTATGTTAACATATCTTAGTCATCAACAATCTGCATTAACATAACTCAATTATTAACAATCTGTATTAACATAACTCAAACATTAACAATACCCGTTAACATAACTCAATCATCAATAATATGCATTAACATAAATGTTACCAACATTACATTTCAAACAATATAAAGAACACTTTTATTACCTTCAATTATCATGATCAAGATATTGAAAATCATTGTAATTAATTGCATTATGATTCTACTTTTCATCACTATTATATTCGGCCAAAGTACCATCATTTTCATATAATTCATCCTCAATAGAGTCTTCATCTTTTCCTAAGAGAAGATTGGCTTGTACTTTATTTGCTTCTAATATATTGGGATCAACATTCATTTGCCTCTAATATATTGGGATCATCATCTCTTTTATGGAATAATGATATATCTGCATCTTCTATTTGTAGGGCTCCATTATTCAGCTTTGATTCAATATCTTGATATACTTCACCACCATCTTCACCCATTAGACCATTTTCCCTAACAAAAATCAAAGATATTTGGGTGTTGAAACTTTTGAACAACTTTCTAATTGCTGCCTAATATAGTGTTGTTGAGTTAGAATACTTGCTTGACTTGACTTTCAATTATAAAAGGGTCATTATCATACCATGTGTTACTAGCATTGATGTTAGTAATATTTTCATTCACTTTTATGTCACCAAGATTAAACCATTTACACTTGAATAGAACAACCATTTTATCCTTAATAACACTGTAGAAGTCCATAACATTATCGTCATATTGTTCCTTAACAAAAACCCCACAATTTTGACTTCTAAGTTGGTTGACACAGTCTTTGATGTAAAATCTAACTCTATCAACAATGCAACCTATATATTTTTTGCCACATATATGAGGACCACTTGTTAGTGAATATAATGTTGTTGTCGCCTCTTGCAATTTATGGTTATGTAACCATATCATCTGTAGGGAAAAATATAATTAAAAGTTAATCAGATGTACAAATTGCTGTAAGTTCATACTATTCTATCAATAACTTACTCGAGTCATAAACCATGATGAGAAATTAAGTTTATGTCTTCCTTCAAAATTAACAATCCCTTTGCTTCTAATATCATCTTTGTGCTTTCTATTTAAAAAATAAGTATATGTTAGAAAATACAATTTAAATGCTATAATTAAATATGAAAGAAAGAATAAAAAGTGATATACATACTCCATATATAAATCGACTTCCTAATAATTGTTCAAAATATACCAATGGCCAATTTTAAGTTTGCTTTTAATTAACTCTACATTCTGTTCCAAGTGGCCTAACTTTTTAGGAGAAAACTAACAAGCCACCATCTTCATTCCGTTCTTCTCTACTAAATTTAGTCACCATGTCATTTCAGTATATATAATAAAATAGCAAGCATTCATTCGATATATAAGCCTCTATACTAGAGCCTTTAGGTCGAGCTCTGTTATGTACATAATGTTTAAAAGAGATCAAAAACCTAAACACAATATAAAACATTAACACTTTTTACTAACTAATAACTTAATGAAAGAAAAAGTTGAAGTTAATATAAATTACCTTTCAATACGGAACATCCATCAAAATTGAACTGGTCCATAAAATTTTTCCGCGTAAGGTAAGTGAATTGCCAAATGCACCATAACATCAAAAAAAGATGGGGGAATACTAGTTCAAGCTTATATAGTATCAAAGCTACGTCTTTTCCATTTTTTCAAGCTCTTACACTTTCAATATCTTAAAATATAATTGCTTTAAAAAATCATCCAATTATCCCAAAGTTATAGACATATGCTTTGGCAAGCATCTGCATATTCCAACAGGAAGCAATCATTGCATAATTACATGACATCATGGCTTTTTAACCTTGAAAATTTTCTCTCATTCACATTTGACACAATTGGCTATATTAGATGCATACCCATCAGGAAACTTGACTGATTTAAGAAATTGGCAAAAAAGTTTGTTTCTCCTTTTTGGATATGTTGTAACATGTAGGTGGAATGATGTATAACCCATCATGTCTTCTTTTCATCAATTCCTATCAAAGTACCTAAAATATTCTCGCAAATGTCTTTTTCAATAAGCATAACATCAAGATTATGCCTCAATTGCAATTCTTTCCAATTTGACCAACTGAAAAATGTGTGTGTTTTTTTAATTCTAATTAAGATGAACAACACTTTGGTTTTTCTTTCTATTACTTAGGTATTTGCTATGTGTAAAGTCACCCAAATGTGATAGTCAACCACGTCATCACTAGATAAGAGCAAAGGAGCTTCACTATGTTATACTTTGCCATTAAACAATTTGCTTCTTCGCCATCTATACCCATGTTCCAAGTAACGACGATGTCTTTTATAACCTATTTTAATTCATATCCTTATTGAATGAGTTTGATGGTTACATATAAAAAAATATTTACTCTTTGGTACTCCATCCAGAAAAATTGCCACAAGCTGAAAAATCATTTATAGTCCACAAAACACCCACATGCATTATAAAAGTTTGACCTTCAACAATATCATAAGTTTCTATTCCAACCTCCCATAAATGGTTTAAGCCATCAATTAGTGGTTGCATGTATAGATCGATATCCTTACCAGGAGCAATAGGTCCTAGAATAAGTAAAGACAATAAAAAAAATGGCTCCTTCATACACTTCCACAAAGGTAAATTGTATGGCACAAGAATTACAGGCTACATGTTGTAAGAAATACTCATATTACCAAATGGATTAAATCTATCAGAGGCTAAACCAATTCGAACATTACGACAATCATCTACAAACCATCGAAACTTTCCATCAAATTCTTTCCATTCCATTGAGTCTATTGGATGATGCATAATTAACAGCACGTTATAACGTTAGTAAAAATAAAATGACTAGATTACTATTATAACAGTGGTGAGTCTAGGTCGATTATACAAAGAGTGTGTGAAAAGTTGTTGAAATGAAATTAATCGGTGATTAGTAAAAAGGGTGATTTGGATTTTGGAATAAGAAAATAAAATAAAACTAACCTAATGAAAAAAAATTAAAGAAAACGTACAAAAAATGATAAAAGTGGGGAATTCAGTAGAGACCCAGTTTTTCCTTAGGTTTTGTTTAATCAAGTTACGATCATTAATTAACCCTAGCCACCAAATAACCTAGGATACGATCTCTAGATTTAATTAGGTAGTAGCATTACAAATTAGGAAAACTGATTAATCAAGGCAACAACCATATACAATGCACCATTTAGCCTAGGTCATATTATCCCTGATGATTACGAATCATTAGTCGCTACATATGAATTTCAATATAACAATTATAGATTATATAAAAATTCTAGCAATGGGTTTGCAATTAAACGATTCAATGAATATATTAAAATCATCCTTTCCCAATACCTAATGGGTTCATACACAAATAATGGAACAATAATTAAAATTCGATTATCCATATACAAAACTCAAATCAATTAACATATGATAATATAATTAATTTCTAATGACAGAAAGAAAAAAAATAGTAAAATAAACTTAACTCGGTTCGTTAGCATCTATTTCACCTCCAAACAGGCATCAGTAACTTAGTCTTTTATAGGTCTCCAAAAAAAACGCTTCAGCCCCACTCAAATGACCCTACCTGAAACCCCCTAGGTTATTTCTTCACTGCGCCTCCAAGCTCTCTTCTGTTTCACACTACTCACTCCCCTCTTCTCACTATTCACTGATGTGATAAATAAACATTATGGTCCAACTTATTGTACGTGTCTCACGCTAGCTACTCTCCGCTACTTCTGTGCATTTTCATTTAAAACACATCCAAAGTCTTTAAAACATCTGCATTTCTGTAAGATTTCGGCGTGAAGCGCAATCGTTCCTTCCCTCTAGTATTATGCATCGTCGTCTCCTGCTGCTTGTTCGTGGCTACTGCACTGTCCATCATGCTTCTTGTTTTAATCCACCTTATGCACTATCATTTTGTCTCATTTAATTCCCAGCTGTTAATTAACATAATTGTATGCATAATCCATACAGCTCACGTTCTTTGCATTTTTTCTTCTTTTAATTTTCTTCTTGTCTTTTAATTTTCTTCTTCTTGCTCCATAAAGACAAGTAAAAATTAATATTCGAAAAATGGCCAAAATATAGAGCTTCGGCTCACTTCAACTTCTTTGCTTCCGAATTGTACCTAAAATCAAATATGAGTCAAAGTGAGTATCTTAAGTCATTTCATGTCAATAATCGCTAAGTGTTATGGAATGATTTCATAATCAATTAAGTAGCTATTAACAATGTTATTAGCAACGTGTTTCTCTTTTTGCCACCTCATATTTATGGCTGTTTTTTTTGCATAAAAAGCATTTTTAGTTATTGTTTAATAGGGAATTTTCTCAAGATTTTATGTGGTATCTTTTTTCTTTTCCCGTTGTCCACTTTCCACATTGATGTAATATAAACTAGACATTCGTCAAGATCGTTACTGTCTTTCCGAAATGTAGCATAATTTACATATATATATATATATGTAAATATATATCCAAATCTAAGTTCCCTTAACAATTTCTTATCTTTATGGTAAGATTTGGGATATTTTTGTCCAATAGGTAATGCATCATTTAGCAAGTCAATGAACATGTCAAAAGATTTGTTACTCCATTTATTATAGACCTTCAAACGCAACAATTTCACATCAAAAATAGTTGTGGGAATTTTAATAACCCTGAATATAATTCTTCTTGAGCAACTTTCAATAACTCCCAAATATTATCTTCTGTAATACAGCTAATTATATAGGAAAACCAATATCATTCATAGTCTTCATATAATTCCCATAATCATCTAACATCTCTCCAATCCCATCATCACCATCATCATTAATATTACAATCTCCTATATCATTATTGTTACTACCATCAACACTTGTATTAAGACTTCTACTACCACTTGCTTTAGAATGTTCTCCATGATAAATTCGTAGAGTATAGAATCTATATATACCTCGAATTAGCAAGTGATTATTTACCATACCTTGAAATTGAATGTTCACATTTAATCAATCTATGCATGGACAACAAATACAACTTTCTACACCCATTTGATCTTTTACAAATTGCATGAACCTCTTAACTCCTAAGTAATTAGTGGACCATTTCTAATGAGACATCCAGCTTTTGTCTATGTAGCTATACAATTAAAAGTAAATTACTCAAATACTAAATGCAATTTAAGTTCTAAATAGCATAATGATAATCAATACAAGTTGACATACTAAGTTTTAATTCAAACAAACAATGAAATCAATACAAGTTAACATAATGACATATCAATATTAGTTAAGCATGCTAAGAATAAGAACCAAGAAGCCATCTCAAATGCAGTATGTACAAATAGTGGGTTTTAAACATACCTCTTAATTCTCAAGCAATAATTGTAAGATCTGATTCAATTTCTGGTTTTGCTGTTATGAGCTTTAGCACCTCCTGTTGGAAAGCATTTGTAATTAAATTCCTATCAATCTTTCTTGAATAAGGTATAGTGTCAATTATATTAAAATAAAATTTAACTTTAGTTCCTATTTATGTTAAGGATATCCAAAAATATTAGTAATAGTCTTAATTTTACGTAGAACACATTTAATCCATATAAACATAACTTTCATAATTAGTAATTGAATATAAATCTAATGTTTTAATAATTCAAATTAAGATTCTTGATAAATCTACCTAAAATCGGTAAATTAAATGATATAACAGTTAATTATCACTAGTAAAACCTATAATATACATAATTAGTAAAAATCCCTCTAAAGCCACTTTCATAAGAAAAGTACCAATTAGATAGATATACTTCAAACAAATACTACTACTACCTTTTGGTAAGGAAAATACCTTAAAACTCCCTCTAAATTAAGCATAATTAGTTAAGATACTTCAAAATGTGTTGAAGTAAAAATAATTTTTAAAAATTATATAATTCCTTAAAGAGTTTCTTCTTACAATGCCCCTTCCTTTTCATTTTTACAACTTTTATGTTTGAAAATTGTTAAAAAATGATGATTTGAGTTTTTTTTTAAAATTAACCTTTGAAAGATTCAACTATCCTAGCAATTTGTATGACTAGATTGACGGCTTCATTGTAAATATCACACTAGAGGTATGGATAGTTGATAACTAAAGGTTTCTTCCAAAAGGTTATAGAATATTATGTTAGCTTTTCATAACCTCTTAAATCACCATAATATGATATTTCAATTTAAATATGATCAAAATATAGAACAATGTTCTATGGTGACAATAAAATGAACTCACAAGCTTCTTTTCACTAAATTTTCTTCTTTGAGTTTAATATAAGTTCACGATGTACATTTATGAAATGTAAATATTCCTTTTAACTTTTATAAATTCTTAAATCTAGTCAAGTCAATCTTGAAATTCGTCCTACATAATTCACTTCAGGCAACATAATGGTACTTTTCCCATTCTAATGCCAAATAATTTGCTTCACAAAAAAAAAAAATCACATCCCATCTTTTATGACATCAACTAATAAGGTTAGGCCATTCTTTCTCATCACCACGTCTCACACACATTCATTAGTATCTTATAAAGATTATAGACTCGCATGACTTAAATTATACGTTCTTTAGGAAAGAAAAATTTTTATATTTTTTAATATCTTACTAACTTGTTTATTTTTAAATATAAAATAAAAACTATACTATTTTAATTTTTAAAATAAGGCTCTTACTTAAATAAAATAGTGCCTTCTCCAAATTCTTAAGTCACCACATTAAAAGCCTATTTTGTAAAACTCATTCTGTTATAATCTCTAACAAAACTTTCATTGTACACGTTATAGGCTATGCTTAAACAAGCTTCCTAATCCATCTAAGCCTCAATCTTCCCATTCTGGACGCATTCACCATCTTCCAAACAACAATATGCATTTACCATCTTCCAAACAACAGCATGCATTCACTATCTTCCAAACAACAATATACAATACCAAGACAACAAGCATTGGAGAACAAAACCCAATCACAACAACTAAGACAATGAAAGTAGAACATAAAAACTCAACATACGTTGGACAAATTACGTAGACGGACAGATAACCAAAGATGAAGGACTACGAATGAAAAAGCTGGACAAAACTAGAGGCTCTTCAACGTAAAAATGTTTTGGAACAAAATGATGATGAATAATGAAGACAATGAAGGGCTTAATTTTTGTGCTTAAAATAAAATGAAAATGAAGTTGTTTATTGTGGAACAAATGAAGCCACTTTTGTCTTATATTTAACAACTAGCTAACATTTGGTGACGATTTTAAGGAAACGTCACCAAATGCAAACCATTAATAAGGAATTCAGAAAAAATGTCACCAAAAGGTTAGCTCATTAGTGACGATCTCGTGGAATCGTCGCCAATAGGTAGATAATAAGTAATGAATAAAAATAAATGTCACCAAAGGCTAATTTTTGGGCGACATTTTTCCTTAAGTGTCGCTAAATATATATATATATATATATTAAATATATATATATATATATATATATATAATTTTATCTAATATAGAGATTCTATAAAATAGTATAAAATTTATATATAATAAATACAGTTTTATGACACCATATAAAATTTTCAAATCTTATATTTTAAAAGAGATAAATAAAAAATATAAATTTATGTAATATTAATTAATTTTGTGCTTTTAGTTTTATAAAATTTTGAAATGACATTGTTGTTAGCTAAATTTATTTTTAGACTTAGTCAATAATATTAAATTGGATTTTTAGGAATATGATATTAATATTTAATATTGATTTCCATTTTTTACTATATTGTAATTATTTTTAATGATATTGCAATAAATATAATTATATATGGTAATTAATATAATGATATATGAATTTATAGATAATAATTGTAATTAGTATAATGATTTATGAAAGTATAGATAATAGATAAATTTTGTCATATCCTAGTTATCATAATATTCTATTTAATCATAACTCTCTATTTATTATATATAAATTCTATACTGTTATATAGAATTTATATATTATATATAATTTCTATAATATGTAGAGTGTAATATAAAGGAATAGGGTTTGCTGACTAATTATAAATAGAGTTTCACCTTTTCGCGATGATTTTTATATTCATCACCAAAGTGAAGCCAAAACCACGTCATTTTATGAAATTGAAAACCTAATTACCTAAACATAGGACATAAATTGTTTGGATAAAGCATGCAAACAATTAGGGGCCCAACACAGGGCCCATTTCTGGAAGCAGCAGACATTTTACTTACAAAGCAACAAAAACGACAATGTAACTGATAGCTACTAATAAAGCAAAAAAGGACGGCGTTGTTGTGAGTGGCAAACAAGGTAGTCGATATATACAATGGTGCTTTATAACTATGGTAAATAAATCCTCCCTCGCCTAAAGAGTCTCCAAATGCTTCATAATTAGGGTAGAACCATTGAAGGTGATCTTCTTCCTCAAGTTGGTCAAGATGCCAAATATGGGTTCCTCTATCTTTCTTCTAATCTCAAATCAACTCAATATCAAACATAACTATGCAAGATAAAAGAGATTCAACAAGATCACAAATAGACATATATAAGACTTCACATATTTAAGCTCAAAGTTCTACATCAACAAATCCCGATTGCACATTGAATATCCAACACTTGATTAAACTCTAATCAAGAATGTTCACCTACAAATTACAAATCCTAAAGCTAGGAGTTCAAAAATCATAGCTAAACATAGATTAAGCTACTCCCCTTTTAAGCCTATTGAACTCAAGTCATTGCTGCATCTTCAAGAGGAGAGAGGTGCCTAGCCATGCATAGCTCCAAGAGACTTCACAACCGAGAACCCACTAGAAATAACCATGGTAGTAGTCGATGGTGGAAAGTAGAAGAAAATGGTATGGATGAGAGAAGACGATGGTGTGTACGTGAAGATGGAGTGGTATTAGATGATGGAATGATAGATGGAGGTGTCAGCTCCTCTCCTCGTTGTAAGTTAGCCTAAAATAGGTCTTTTTCATAAAATGGGTTGATGGATTGGGTTGCACAGTCGGTTAATTTGCCAAAAATGATCTAGATCAGTGCCAATTTGAAGGTTTCATCGCGCGAGAGGATGAGTTTGCCATGGCGAACTTTTCCCAAAAGATTTATTCAATCAACTTCAGCTTTCACCGCAGCACAAACATCGTCCTCGTCACAATAAACTTTTCCCGAAAGGTCTCTTCAGTAAAAAATTTTCGCTACGGCAAACTTTCCTGTTGCACCCCGATGACTTGTTGACTTGTGCTCTTGTTCTTCACTCCTTGGCTCTACTTCCTGAATCTCCTACAATGAAAAATAGTAGTTTGCAATATCAATTGTTCTAAGAAAATCAATTTAGTGGAATACTAATTATTTGTGACAATTTTATCCTCAATCTACATTAATTCAAGACAAGCACTCAAGAGTTAAATTAAGCACAAAATCCAAAAAATAAGAGCCAAAAAGTATGATAGAAACCATGAAATTGTCACCATTTAGATCTTTGTACTCCTGGACAAAGCTTATAAAAGTCAAAGAGATACAAGTGCAAAAGAAAATACCGACCATGTTTAAAAATTAGAGTAGGAAATTGGTAAAACCACTTTCTTAGAAATCAACCAAAGTAGAGTGAAAGAGCGCTAAGAAAATAAACCCTATAAGAATTTTATCCAAGAAATTGAGTAAAAGAGATTTCTCTCAAGGGAAACTGTTTAACTCTCCACTTACTTGTCCTGGGATAATTTCACTCTAAAATATGCTTAGTCCATTATCTACCATAAGCTTATGATAGTTCTACCTCTCTACTACAAGAACTATAATTTCGAAAATCAAGAGGACTTTTCAAGATTGTAATGTATGAAAGGCTAAATGAAATGGATTGAATGGAAGAAAGAAAAATGAGTACATACACCACAATTATTTTTCTCATGAAATAAGCGCCAACTATACGTAAGAAAATATTTACACAAACAACAAACGTAATTTAACACATTTTTATTACATTTCTCTTTTGAGAAAGCTTTTGTCTTTTTTAAGACATATATGGAATTTTTGGAATTCTTTTATACTCATATTAATTGTAAAATATGCATGCACTCAAAAAAAGGCTCAAAGGGGCTAGCAAAGGTTAACTATTTGGGCTTTGTGTTTGGGTAAGTAGGGTTTGGAAAGGAATTCCTCTATCATATTAACAAAATTTTAGTTCATCAAGCTCTAATCAAGAATTAAAACAAGTTCTAGAGAGATATGAAATTAAGCAGATACGCACAAAAAGGAAAGAATTCTGGCCCAAATATCCTTCCAACAAGGTTAGTATCTCAATTAAGCAATCTCAAGGTTTAAAAACGTAAAGTGCTACTTTTTCAGCATACCCTCACTTACTTCTTGTTGAAAACATTGAAAATGAAATTAGCTAAAAACAACTATCATTTAAAAACATAGATGGTGTTTTCAAAAACACATGGACAGCTTTGAAATATATAAAATCCTCAAGACACAGAAGTGAAAAGAATCTAATTTGGAAGAATTATTGAAATGAGGGACTTAAAAACAGTTTCTTTTATGAAGGATAGCGTCGCTATAGCGAAATGACCGCACGTTGTTACGCTAGTCAAAATAAAATAACTAGACTACTACTATAATAGTGGTGAGTCTAGGTCGATCCCACAGAGAGTGTGTGTAAAGTTTATAGAATGAATTTAACCGGTTTTTATTAAAAAGGGGGGTTTTGGATTTTTGGAGTAAGAAAATAAAATGAAACTAACTAACAAAAACAAATTAAAGAAAACATGCAAAAATGATAAATGTGGAGAATTCAGTAGAGACCCGGTTCTTTGGTTCAATCTCGGCCTATACCCTAATTAAGCATATTTTATTAATTTTTTGTTCTTTAACGTCTCCTAGCAATTATTAATTGTGGGTTAATAATTAACTTGAGTTTTCCCTTAGGTTTTATTTAATGAAGATACGATCATTAATTAAACCTAACCGCTGAACAACCTAGGGTACGATCTCTAGATTTAATTAGGCAGTAGCATTATGAATTAGAAAAATTGATTAATCAAGGCAACAACCACATACGATGCGTCATTTAACCTAGGTCATGTTATCCTTAATGAGTAGGAATCATTAGTCGCTACTCGTGAATTTCAACATAACAATTACGGATTATATTGAAATTCTAGCAATGGGTTTGAAATTAACGATTCAATGAATGCATTAAAATCATTAATTCACAATAGCCAACGGGTTCATACACAAATAATGGAATAATAATGAAAATTCAATTATCTATACACAATACTCAAATCACTTAAAATAGGATAACACAATCAATTCCTAATGAGAGAAAGAAACAACAAAATGATAAAAAATACTTAACCCAGGTCATCGGCATCGATGTCGCCTCCAAACTAGCGTCGAGACGTTTAGCCCTTCTTAGGTATTTCCCAAAAAATTGTTTCATCCCCATTGCAATCCCTAGCCAAAAAATCCCTAAATTTCTATTCAATGTCGCAGCTCCTTTCAGCAGCCTCCACTATTCTGCACTGCCTTCATTGTTCTGCCCACTTTATCTTCTCTACTATAGTGCTCTACTGTTCCACTGATGGGACAAATAATCATCACCTCCTTTTAAAAATATTCTGCCCCTGCGCTTCACTTCACTACTTCTAGGACGCAACTCCAAGCCAATGCAGCCGCAGCCTTCACGCCTACTTCCAGCCGAAGCAGCAGCTACTGCTCCTCTAGCCAAGCTGCACGCTCTCCCTTCTACTACGTCGTCCCCTATTGCTCGATTGGACAATTAAACTTGCAACCCTTTAAAACCTTGTTTGCAGCCCTCTTCTATTCGCTTCTACTCCATGCTGCGTTTCCTTAAACACAGGATGACTGCGTCGTCTGCAAATGCTAGACACCTGCGTAAAATGCAGTCGTTCCTGCCTGTAGTTACTCCTTTCTTGGTCAATGACGCTGCCATTTTGCTTCTCTTTAGTCCTCCCATATATGCAGCGTTTTTGGCATTGGCTTTCAACATGTGTTGTCGTTTTATTCTCTCTTTTTTCCCAGCTGATTGCATTAAAATTTTTCTTCTTCTTCGTACTCCATGAAGACGAGTAAAAATTGTTCTTCAGAAAAATAACCCAAATGCAATACTTTTGGATTACTTTAATTTATTTCCTTCCAAATTGTACCTAAAATCATATATGAATTAAAGTGAGTATCTTAAGCTTTTTATGTCAATAATCGCTAAGTGTAAATAATTAAATATATTAGCAATTAAACACTTATCAATTTTCCTCACACTTAGCTTTTGTCTGTCCTCAGGCAAAACATCCAAATTAAGCTCAAAGACTTAAAACTTTTACTCAATTCCCATGTTTTCCAAGACAATATAATCACAAACAAAGATGAATGACTTTCAAATTTCACAGCAAGTAATCAACATTCCAAGCTTTTACTCATGATCAATCAACATTCAATGTCTTCAAAAACTGAGCAATCTAATGGTTGACTCGGAAAATGTGTTTAACTAAAATATATCAAAGGGTACACTCAACACCATTCATGATCATGACAATCCACAACTTTGCA
>JAOTAX010159079.1:0-14444 GCA_025629825.1 Erythroxylum guanchezii
AAAAAAAATGAAGCGATATTAGTTAAGATATGATTCGTCGATCGGTAGGTTGGGTTCCGGAAACGGGAACCAACATATCTATAGTAGATATTATATTTTTCTTAGGTACCCAGATTTTCTTAGGTCTTTTGGGGTTAGTCTTATAATGATTCATGGTATGATAATAAGACGACTGATGAATTTTCTTCCTATACGGAACAAAATTCTTTTTGTACTGAGTATTGTTTTTAGCAAACCTTAAACCACTCTTGTCATTAGGGTGTCTGTATCTTCCTAGCATGTCATTCATCTTTTTCATACTCTCAGTAAATGTTGATAAATCGGCTGAAAGAATATTGATCCTTTGTTTCAGCTGACTGATTTCCTTGGATCTATCTATAGCTACCTTTTTCTTCATATCGTCTACTTGTTTTTTCAGGCAAACGTTTTCTCTCTCTAACACTTGTGTGTTTTTCAAGTTTTCTAAAAACTTTTTCTTTAATAATCTATACTGCTTAAGTATTGCATATGAATCTTTTAACAGTTCTGAATATGCATCTTGTAGTTCATTAAAGTTAAAGGTTACCTTCTCGTCACTTTCTCTTTCGGCTGCCAAGCAAATGTATGCTTGAACTGATGCTTCTGAATTAGTATCAGATTCGAATGAATCCAAATCTTCCCATGTTGCCATCATACTCTTCTTATTTTTCTTATTTTTCTTTGGTTTTCTTCTCAACAATGGACATTCAAACTTGTAATGTCCAGGTTTGTTACATTCGTAGCAAATGACAGATGTTTTCTTGTTCTTGCAGTCATCTTAAAAGAAAACTCTTTGTTTCCTTTTGTTTCTTCTTCCACATATGTCTGATCTTCCTCAAGATAAAAGATAATTCATCATCATCTTTGCTTGAATCTTGTTCAGATTCACTGGTGTCGTCATTCTTGATTTCTTCGATTTTTAAAGCTTTTGACGATGAATTTCTCCTTTTCTAAATCTTGTGATTCTTTTGTCTAGCCTTTAATGCTATAGATTTATCCCGTTTGGGTTTATCTTCTGCATCAAGCTTCACTTCATGTACCTTCAAGGAACCAAGCAATTCATCAAGCTTTAATACACTTAAGTCCTTAGCTTCTTGTACCGCGGTGATTTTAGGTCTCCATCTTTTTGGCAGGCTTCTGAGAATCTTCCGAACATGATCTTGATTATCATAGATTCTCCCAAGAGCTTTAATTCCATTGACAATAGTTTCAAATCGTCCAAACATCTGATCAATAGACTTATCTTCCTTCATTTTGAACAGTTCATACTGGTGTATCAGAATGCTTATCTTGGACTCTTTCACCTGGTTGGTACCTTCGTGTGCTATGGATAGAGTTTCCCACATTTCTTTCGCAGTGTCGCATGCATGAACTTTATCGTATTCACTTCTACTTAAGGCACAAATCAGAAAGAACTTGGCCTTTGAGTTTAGTTAGAATCTTGCTTTTTGATCGGCTGACCATCTGTTATGTGGAATGCCATTCCCTTCATCATCCATTGGTATATACGGTCCATTCTCAATAATGTCCCAAAGGTTGACGTGTGTAGATTCAATGAACAGCTACATCCTGTCTTTCCAATAATGATAATCTTCATCATTGAACGTAGGAGGTCTTGTGACGGAGGCACCTTCAGCTATAAAAACGTGTGATTCTGTCATGGATCTTTATCCTCACTTTATAACGGTGGTTTTTGGAAACCGAGCTTTGATACCAACTAAAGTAAATCACTTGTTAGTATAGTCTTTATGAATAATATACAATATGCACAAGAAGGGAGGGGGATTGAATTGTGTATTCTTTTTTTGTAAATACAATCCCCTTTGATATTTCTTTGAAAACTTACTGTTTCAAAGTTACTAAGTGAATATCACAACCGTTATACTAGATGATCTTCAAGATTAAATCGCAATTAACTTCTATATACTTGTATACAAATAATAGAAATTAAACGTAAAGAGTTAGAAAGTAGACGCAGAGATTTTATCTTGGTTCACCCCAAACCGTGGGCCACGTTCAGTCCTCAGAATCCTTCTGAGATTTCACTATTCTTCCCAAACTGTACAAGTATTCTTTCTCTACAGAGCCTCTTCAGGTTTCTTACACCAAGTATTATTTTCACTCTCTTAGCCTCTTTAGGCTCTCAACTTCTTCTCTCTCTTACAAGAAAGATATTGTGAGCTTTGTTACAGTAATGATAGCTCTAATGTTTCACACAATAAATACAGTGTTTTGCTGAAGTTCAAAAACTTAAGATGGCTAACTCAAATCACTAACTTTTTTAATCTTCGACTCCGACTTGTATTTATAGCCTTCGTCTTCAACTGCTTCTTGCTTCTTGTTTCTTGTTTCTTTGTTTCTTTACAGAAACCGTTATTCAGTTGAGTTCTATAACTAACTCAAACTGATTAACCATCCGATGTGTTATTAGGTCTTCGTCTTTGTATCTTCTTACTTTCCGCTTCCTTCTTAGTTTTGCTTCCTTCTTAGTTTTGCGCTTCCTTCTTAGTTTTGCGCTTCCTTCTTAGTTTGTGCTTCCTTCTTTGTTTTGCGCTTCCTTCTTAGTTTTGCGCTTCCTTCTTAGTTTCCGCTTCCTTCTTAGTTTTCCGCTTCCTTCTTAGTTTCTGCTTCCTTCTTAGTTTTGTGCTTCCTTCTTAGTTTCTGCTTCCTTCTCACTTAACACATATATTATTTCTAATAATATTATTATTTGAATGTCATCAAAATTATTAGACGTGAAGTCATTTTGACTTAACACATACCACCATCTAGCTACTACCATATCGACTTTGTGAGCGGCATCTCTTGATTGCATTGCACTATGAATTGAAGGTTAAGCTCCAGGAGTTACTCGTGGTGCAAAGAAACTAGTCACCTGCCTTCCTCTCTTCCTCACATCAGATTCAGGTACTTCTTCTTGGGCTTGAGATGGAACACTACCACTACCACTACCACCTTCAACATTTCCAAAATCACCACGAAAACTAGAAAACGAACTTCCACTACCACTTCAAAATTTTAACCTTTCTCATTCTATCTCTCTCGTATTGATATTCATCAAGCGATGTTTTCATCTGCCATTTCACATCATGACTTACTTTTTTACAGGGTTCCACATATCCTTTAACCCCAGCTAAATATTTTTTAATCGGGTGATTCGTCCACCTTTCAAATGCTTGTTACAAAACAAGCAAATAGTATGATTTCTCATACCGAGAACCATTGCAGCATAAGCCCAAGCTAAATCATTGTATCTTCCAGAAGTGGATTGATCAGGAGTACTTGAACTTTCTTCCTTTTATTTGTACACATAAAAATAAATAACACATAATTTTAGTATACAATATGCATATCCATTTTATATAATATAACTCATTATGTATGATTACATTACACACAATTCACTATAAGTCAAAAGTTAACAATTCAAAACATTCAACATATATATCAACACAAAACATATATCAACAATTTCCATTTTCAACAATTCCCAACAATTTCTATTTCCAACAATCACAAAACATTCATAATTCTATTTCCATTTCCAACAATTTCCAATTCCATTTCCAACAATTTTCATTTATAACAATCACAAAACATTCATAATTTCATTTCCATTTCTAACAATTTTTAATTCCATTTCCAACAATTTCTAACAATTTCTATTTCCAATAATCACAAAACATTCATAATTCTAATTCCATGTCCAACAATTATCAACAATTTTCATTTCCAACAATCACAAAACATTCATAATTCCAATTCCATTTCTAACAATTTCAAACAATTTCCAATTCCATTTTCAAAAATTATCAACAATTTCCAATTCCATTTCCAACAATTTTCAACTATTTCCATTTCTAACAATCACAAAACAATCATAATTACAATTCCATTTCCACCAATTTCCAATTCCATTTTTAACAATTTCCATTTCCAACAATCACAAAACATTCATAATTCCAATTCAATTTTTAACAATTTCCAATTCCATTTTCAACAATTTACATTTCCAATAATCACAAAACATTCATAATTCCAATTCCATTTCCAACAATTTCAAACAATTTCCAATTCCTTTTGCAACAATTTTCAACTATTTCCATTTTCAACAATCACAAAACATTCATAATTCCAATTCAATTTCTAACAATTTCCAATTCCATTTTCAACAATTTACATTTCCAATAATCACAAAACATTCATAATCCCATTTCCATTTCCAACAATTTTCAATAATCACAATACATTTATAAACCAATTTTCATTTCTAACAATTTTCAACAATTTCCATTTCCAACAATTTCCAATAATTTCAGTTCAAAGTTTCAAAAATGAGGATCAAGTTGAAGGATATCATATGATTTACATAATTGCCAAATAATGAATGACATATCTTATACAATTGTTCATACACATATATTCATAACATGATGATCAAGTTGAATGATATATTCTTAACATGAGGATCAAGTTGAAGGATATGGCTTCTTTGGAATTTTTTTTCTTATTTAAAGCTTTGAATCTTCTTTTCATTTCTAAAAAACTATAATATTATATACACCATTCTATATTTCGTTTTTAAATATATATATTGCTTTTACAATTTTTAATTGACATTAATAATTCTAAGTATAAATGATTGGAACCTACAAGTCTACAACATATTTACAATTTGACAAAAAAAGTTCTTTTTTGGGTACATTTATTACATCACTACTTTCACACATTATCTATTATAAATATTTATGATACCCTACACATATATATTACCAAATAATTAAAGTTCAACATATCTTATAATCAATTAATTATTTACCCAAAACTAATACCCAAAATAGGCAAATACTATCATTAACTACAACCGAATTATTATTAATTTCCAATTACATAATTTTATACTCAACTAATTATTTACCTAAACTCAATACCCAAATATTAAAAATAAATTACCATTTTACAAATATTAAGAATGTGTTAATTAATGATTTAAATTTTTACAATTTTACAAATTTAATATTATCGATTTAAATTTTACAATTAGATTGTTTCAAGTTTCAACTTTCAAGTTCAACTCTCAATTTTGATAATCAACGTTAACAAAGCTGTGTATAATGCAAGGCCGTGCTTCATCCAAAAACTTACCATAAATATAAACTTAAACCAATGTTTATAACCAATATATCATTCACCGTGAATTCAACTCCATTTCCATTTCCAAATGACAATGCCGTAATCAACTTATCATTCAACATTTCTATTTTCAAATTCCAACTCACGCAAATCAGAAAAGCAATACATCGTTCACGGTGAGACTCACTCATTCAATTCAACATGTCAACTCTATTTCTATTTCCAAATGCCAATATCCAACCACAATACCAGAAGCAGATACATCATACACGTAAATTGCAATTCAGAAAAATTCCAACTTTCAAAAAATTCAGAAATCAAACATCCAATCCAATTATTCAACACAATAAATAATGCAATTAAGACTTAAGCAGGAACAAATAGGAAAACTCAAAAAGCACACCCCAAAAAATTCACAAGCTTCAGGCCTTTGAGTTGGGTCTTCATTGACAGGTCAGACCTCAGAGGCTTCGGGTTGCGTAGATTAGCGGCGACTGCGAGGCTGCGACGATCTCCCCTCATTCAGACGTTCAGTGCCGACGACGGTGGCATTTTCAAGGGACGCGAAGACACGAGCCAATGGAGGATCTCTGTCCTCTGATGCTAGCGTGGATCGGGGAGGATGAGGGATGCGACAGCACCGCCGAACCAGTCACCAGTTGGAGATGAAGACGACAAAAAAAGAGAGAGAATGCGGTGGTGGTGAAGAAGTGAGAGTCGGTGAGAGCGAGAGAAAAAAAAGTGAGAGTCAATGGACAATAGATAGAGACGGTGGAGACTGGAGATAGAGATGAAGACGAGGGGACAACAGAGAGAGGAAGGAGATGACGGAGACAGACGGCAGGCGAGGGAGTTTATAGAGAGAGAAATAAACGACAGAGGATCGAAGGAGAAGGAGAAGGCGAGAAGGTTCGAGAGAGGCAGAGGCAAGCGTCTGGTGGGGGGGGGGGGGGGTCAGGTAGGTTTAGGTTAAAAATTTAAAAATTGCAAACAAGTCTTCAAATTTCCAGATTTTATGGTATACCAGCCGATACCGATCGAAAACTACGATACCGACTAGTATTAACGACTGGTATCAAAAGAATGGATAAATAGAATGGTATCCGTAAACATGGTTTTAGCACTGGAATAATTCTATTAGTAAAATTTTAAAAAATAGTAAGAAAAAACGTCCAGGCATTTTTTAAAAAATCTGCATAAATATGAAACTAATTGATTAAGACCTTCCATTGGACGATTACATAGCTCATGAGCATGAAACCATTCTAAAACCATTGCACTTTGATCCCTTTCCCAATCTTTGCATTTTGCGGCCCTGGTCGCTCTCTCTCCTTTTTCTCCTACTCAAAGAATAGCTGCCCACTGTACTATTCCTCCTACTCATTAACAAACAAATAGAGGCAAAAACAAATTTAAAGGGAAAATGAAAGAGACCCATCAATCTGATCAAAAGACATAATTTTCTCCCCCTCAATGTTCTTGTTTCCATAAAGTTCTGCAAATTGTGTACCTGGAACTGAAACAGAGAGTGAAGGTCAAGAAAAGATGCAGCAACAAGGGCCCCCCTCTGACTTGGCTCACCTCCAGTCCACCATGCAAGCAATCGAGTTCGCTTGCGCTGCCATCCAGGTCCTCTCTTCCTCTCAGTTTCCCTTCCCTGTACTTTATGACCCTGGCACTGAGTCCGTCAGTTTTCTTCTCGTTATTCATTTTCTGTTTGCTTTGTTAGAAATTTCAAAAAAATTTCAAATAAGAGAAGAAATAAACAGAGGACAGCAAAATCTATAAGGAATCCGTTCAACTATAATCAAGAACAATGCCTCTTACCCATTTTAATTATTTTATGTTACAAGTCATAATCTTTCTTATCTTTGCCATAAAAAATTATAGCTTTATTATATTTAGTTGCAAAATACAAGTATAATACTTTAAGGGAATCGCTGTAACTATAATCGAGAGCATTGCTTCTTACCTCCTTTAATTGTTTAGTGGAACTAGTCATAAACTTTCTTCTCTTTTCTGTTTAACAAATGGTAGCTTTGGAGTGTTTAATTGGGGAAAACGCATGCACATCAGCTAGATCCTTTATCACAATCCATTTGGGCATTTCACTAGCTGTTGCGGTATACTTGAGAGAACAGATTACCTGTTTCTACTGTTCTTGTACAATCTTTAGTGATTTCACATCAAGTAGCTATCTTCTGACATTGTTAGGGATATAATTGCATATACTTGCAATAATATGTTATGTATGGGCGTTATGTGTTAAACTTTTTTATTGGGATGTTTATTGGTCTTCCCAAATCAATGACAGATGCATATGAATCCAACAGCGGAGGCCACTATTCTGGCACTGAATCAGTCACCTCAGCCTTATAATGCGTGTATATATATACTTGGTATGGAGGTTACTGGGATGACTAGTGTATACATATAAGGTCGCTAAAAGGTATTTGATGTTCATGGTGGATATGGTTTTTGTCTATTAGAGAATTCTCAAGTAGCAAATGCAAGGTTTCAAGCAGCTGCAGCAATTCGAGATGCTGCTATCCGAGAATGGGGGTTCCTTTCGAATGATGATAGGAGAAACTTGATTAGGTATATACCTGCAATGTAGTTGTTGATTCCAGTAATGTTTCTTCTCAAAATCAGAGTGAAAGTATTTCTCTTGTGGCAAATTTATCTTGGGATTTATGCTACTCCTTAAAATTCCACTCATTTTGTGTGAACACGTTCCAAGCACAACAAATGGGATTGAACTCCCTAAATTCATATGCTTATTATATATGAAAATATTAGGTATTGATTAATCCATTATCCATTATGTAGAACTTTTTGAGTTTTGAATTATTTGTAAGAGCACTTATCTGTTTTATATTGGTCATTACATAACGGAAAAATGGCTTGCAGTTTTTGTTTGAGCTACGTTATACAACATGCTAGTTCACCTGAGGGCTATGTTCAGGCAAAAGTTTCTTCTGTGGCTGCACAACTGATGAAAAGAGGCTGGTAAATTCAACATGTCTTTTCATTTTGTATTATTGCATGAGTGAATTGTGTGCATCTGGAGCACTCAGTGCATGTAATTGTAACATGCACTGAGTGCTCATGATAATGCATTCATGGTGTGCTTCGTATAAAATGGTCGTACCCCTTAAGACTTTAAGCATATTTTCATACAAAAAATCATTAAACATTTATGATGTAACCATTGTTGTCACATTGTGAAGAATTTATAAATTGTCTACCCTTTTCTTGAATGTGCTCTGAGTTATAGTGAATAAATAGCACTTAGTTGTGTCATTTTATATTTATGAAGACACCATTTTGTAAGAGATTGATTAAAAATACATGCCAGATTATTAGGCAATATGTAGGATGTTGTGAAATTGGAATAGACGATGCTCCACCAATTAAAATACTCATGCTTGTGATATGGTTGAGGCCTTCACAATGATTTTTAATGGTAGTAGAAGGCTTTGCTTCACTTATTAAGCAACGACATGTATAATGTCTAAATGGAAAGCTAGTATTTAGTATGCAATTGGTGGCTTGCAATAGTTCCTATAAAGATAAACCTAAATGTAAGGTGATTTATCTTTTGGGCAGTTATGTTTAAGGTGCTACTTGAATTTTGAATTATTTTTTTGTTGTTCTTATTTGTAATATCCAACTATGGTGAGTTCGTTCAATTTCTTTATGCTCAATCAACTCTAATCATTGTTAGTGAATCTACCATTTTTTGTGAACCTTTGATGTTTGCACAGTATTATATATATTTCGTTTGTTGTAACAATCATTATCTTATAAAATCTCTGGTGTCTTCAAAGTCTCCATACTGGAGACATATATTCTAGATAATTGAAACCATGCTACTATGTAAAATAGGTTATCATTTTCATGGACCAATTCATTTTTAGATGTTTTAGCTAGTACTTTCTTAGGAACTTAACTTGCACCACGTGTTCTCTTTAGTTCTTCCATCTATATAGTTTGAACTTGGAAAGATTAAATATTATAGTAGGAAATGATGTCTTCTTTCTATCCTATGTAGAATGTATATTTTGATCTTTAAGGTTTTTATTAAAATTCAAGTCTGACCCTTGTAGTGTTCAAATAAGCCTTTTATGTTAAAAGAATAATCCTAGTCGACCTCTAAATGAATAGGATCACAAACTCCAATTAGGATTTTGTTAATCTAAGGGTCATCTGATTTCATTTATGGTTTTTGGTTTTAATGTCTTGATTTTGGTTTTTGGTTTTTTCATATAACATAAACAAGTCTTATTTAATTTTTAATGTTAATGTAGTTACACTTTATTACTGTTAACAATTAAATAGTAAATACTTAATTATAAATTAATTAGGTAAATAATTTAACTTTAATCTCTTATACAATTTGTATTAGTAAATATTAATAAAATTTGAGTATATTTTATTTAAATAAATACTTATACAAATACAAATATATACAATTTTATTTTAAAATTTGAAATATATATATTTTAAATGTATTTAAATTTAAAGTACTTTATTAAATAATTAATACTTTTATTTTATAAAATTTATCTAATTATAAAATAAAATAATTCTAATAATTAAATTATATTAGTCATAATTCTTATTTGTAATTAATATTAAATAATTAAATAGTGTATGTTTAGTTGTTGATAAATCATATTGTGACAGAGAAAAATGAAATCAGAAAATAAAAATTAGTTTTTATGGTTTTCACAAGTTATAAAAACTGAAAGAAATTAAAAAAAAAAGAAACCAAAAGTTCAACCAAATTGATTTTTTAAATTGAATTTGAAAATTAAAGCAGAAAATAAAAAGTGAAAAAATAGAACCAAACAGGCCCTAAGTTTATGTGACATTTTTCATTTTGGTGAGGGCTTTAGATCAGTTGGTAGGCTAGTTTATTGCCATAGTGGCAGTGGATCGATCCCCATTCCCAGAAAAGTGTCACGTAGACTTAGTTTAACGAAACATTGATTGGAGTTAGTGCTTTTGTTAGAACTCTAGCTGAATATACTAGAGTTTTGCTATATTGATGATTGATAATAGAAGAAGTATACGAGTATTACAAGGTGATTCA
This sequence comes from Erythroxylum guanchezii, assembly GCA_025629825.1. NCBI lineage: Eukaryota > Viridiplantae > Streptophyta > Magnoliopsida > Malpighiales > Erythroxylaceae > Erythroxylum > Erythroxylum guanchezii. Next base: position 10,250 of record JAOTAX010159079.1, read on the forward strand.
CAAGAACACCTTCTAACCAAAGCTGAAGAAGCTCCTCAGGGAGAATAGTTTCTCTCTGTCACAGTATTCTCACTCCTTACTTTTTTCCCGAATAATTCTTTTCTCTCTCTGGCCCCCTACTTAGCTACCAACCCATACATTCTATTATTTCCCAACCTTGTACCACATTCCTAACTAACTTGTGCATCATTGCCCATAGCCCCCTCTCTCTTTCTCCTTGAGTATACTCGCCATATCCTAGGTTTGTTGGTATTGATCCTAACATTGCCCCCTTCTTGAAGAGCAGCCTTGTCCCTAAGGCTGAAATGAGGAAATTGACTCTGGATAACAAAGTCATCTTCCCATGTAGCATTCTCCATCGATTTTCCCCCCCAATGAATCAACCATTGCATGGTTGACTGTCCATCCTTAGAAACCACCCTGCTGGCCAGTGTAGTTTCTGGTTCTACCTCCTCCTTTAGCTCCACTTCCATTCCTTCAGGTAAAGCCTCCTCAACCGTGTAGTGTCCCACAGCTTTTTTTAGTTGAGACACATGAAAAACAGGGTGAACTCAAGAGTGCAATGGGAGTTTAAGCTTATAAGCGACAACCCCCAATTTCTCCAGAACTTTGAAAGGACCAAAGTATCTGGCCGCTAATTTTTGGTTAATTCTTCGGGCCACCGTTAGTTGCTTGTGAGGGTGGAGCTTAAGAAACCCATTCTCCCATTTGGAGAGATACGGGTTGTCTCTTCCTATCAAGATACTTCCTCATCTGCTCTTGAGCTCTGTGAAGATTGTATTTGAGCTGGGTCAAAGCCTCATCTCTATCCACCAGCTCCCTAGCCACTGCCTCCACCTTAGTTTCGCCTTGCACAATCCGAACCAATGTAGGAGGTTTTCGGCCATATACTAATTCGAAAGGGTTGAGCCAGTAGACACATGATAGGTAGTGTTGTACCATAATTCAGCCCATGACACCCAAGAAGACCAATGTTTGGGTTGTTCAGAAGCAAATCACCTCAAATAGGGCTCTAGACATCGGTTAAGTACCTCAGTTTGCCCATTCGTCTCTGGATGATAGGAGGAGCTCATTTTCAACATAGTGCCTTGTAGTCAAAACAGTTCCTGCCAAAAGTAGCTGACAAATAAGGGATCCCGATCACTTATGAATTATGATGGATAAGGGGACTCCATGTAAACGCATCACCTCCCTCACGAATATTTCAGCCACACTTTTGGCAGTATATGGGTGCTTCAAAAAAATAAAGTGACCATATTTAGACAATCGATCAACCACCACCAGTATTGCCTCATATCCCTTAGACCTCGGAAGTCCCTTGATGAAATCCATCGATATATCTTCCCAAATGTGATGGGGAATAGGAAGGGGCTGCAACAGACCCCCAGGAGAGGTAGCAGCATACTTCTGCCGTTGACAAATGTCACAAGACTTAACAAAGTCTTGAATGGACTTTTTCATACCAATCCAATAGAGATTGCTAGCAATCCTCCGATATGTGCGTAGAAAACCTGAATGGCCTCCTTAGGTGAAGAGTGGAATTCCTTAAGGAGTAAGGGAATGAAGGTGGAATGAGCTGAAATCAATAGCCTTCCCTTGTGTAGGAGAACTCCTTGGTGCCACTGAAACCCTCTTCTTGCATCTGGATTTTGCTGTAATGCCTTGATAATATCACTCAAGATAGGATCTTTGTCTACCTCTTGTTGCAAGATTTTACCATCAGCCCATAGTGGATACGAAATCATATTCTTCAATTCACCCTCTTCATGAATTCGAGACAAAGCATCAGCAGCTTTGTTTTCGAGTCCTGGTTTATAAATGACTTCAAAATGATACTCGAGCAACTTAGCCATCCAGCATTGTTGGTCAGTTGTGGATAACCTTTGTTGCAGCAAATGGCAGAGGCTTTTTTGATCGGAATATACCACAAATGGTCTGCCCAACAAATAATGCCGCCAGTGATGTACTGCCAATACCAATGCCATTAACTCTTTCTCATAAGCCGATTTAGATAAATTGCCTTCGGATAGAGCCTTACTGAAATATGCAATAGGTCTTCTATTCTGCATTAATACAGCCCCTAACCCCTTGCCCGAAGCATCACACTCCACTTCGAAGGGTTGGTCAAATTGAGGAAGAGCCAATACTGGAGATGTAGTCAAAGCCTTCTTTAAGTTTTCAAAGGACTCCAAGGCTGCCATATTCCAATGAAAGCCATCCTTCTTTGTTAATTCAGTAAGAGGTTTCGCTATTTTACCGTAGTTCATAATGAACTTCCGATAATATCCTGTCAAACCGAGGAATCCCCGGCACCTCTTTCACATTTTGAGGAATTGGCCAATTCACTACACGTGAAACCTTAGCTGGATCCACCGCTACTCCCAGTTCTGAAATAACATGACCTAAATAGGCTATGGTCCTTTTTCCAAAACTGCACTTCTGTTGGTTAACTACAAAATGGTTGGCTTTTAAGACCTCTAAGACATTTGTTAAGTGTAATAGATGGGTGTCCCAATCTACACTGTATATAAGAATATCGTCAAAAAAAACCAACACAAACCTCCTGAGGAAGGGTCTGAAAATATCATTCATAGCGAACTGGAATGTTGCTGGTGCGTTGGTTAATTTGAACGGCATCACGAGGAACTCATAGTGACCGTCGTGTGTTCGGAAGGCCATTTTAGGAATGTCCTCTCTCTTGACCCTAATTTGATGATACCCGGACTTGAGGTCTAATTTAGAAAAGACTCCTGCACCATTAAGCTCATCCAATAACTCCTCTACCACCGGAATAGGGTACTTGTTAGGAACGGTTACCTTGTTTAGTGTCCTATAATCGACTCACATTCTCCACGTATTATCCTTTTTCTTGACTAAGATAACCGGACTGGAATAGGCACTAGAACTGGGACGAATGATCCCCATTTTCAGCATTTGTTGCACTTGTCGCTCAATCTCATCTTTGTGATGGCGAGGGTACTTATAGGGTCTTACGCTAATAGGCCCTTGTCCTTGTTGCAAGACAATATGTTAGCACTCCTCCTAATGATCAGCATACTAGTACTGATCTGCATACTAGTCCATAGGGGTATGATGGGGAAGGGAACAAATACAAATGCCACATAGGCTAGAGGTTACAACTCATATACCACTCTTCCGAGAAGTGTCCTATCTGAGACGCCATCTTCTCGAAATCGTCGATATAGCTGTCGATTGAGCCTTGCTGGACTATCGACTTTAGTTGTTCGATTGGGTCCCCATCGTCCTTCTCTCCATAACGCTCGAACAAGGAGCGTTTAAATCTCTCCCATGTTAAACGGGGATCGAGTTCTCGGAGACTCATAAACCAGTATAGCGTTCCCCCTTCCATGCATATCTGAACCATCGACAAACGCAACTCAGGTGGGATCTCATGAATCATGAAATATGATTCAGCTCGTGTAACCCAAGCAAATGGGTCGTCTCCATGGAACGCCGATAGTTCGACTCGACGGCCTGCGTTCCTGTATTCGTCCCATGCACGATTTGTGGCCACCGAAAAATTGTCACCCTGTCGACGCTGGCCAACTCCCATCGGTCCACCGGGGACTTTGTCGTTACCGGTAGCAGCTGAAGAAGGTGGCGCTGGTCTATCGCCACCTGCCGAGGATGATGCATTATGGGTAAGCATTTCTGGCCAACAAGGATTGGAATCCGTCCTGCATTTCCGACTGAAGCAGGTGTTGCGATTTGGCCAACGTCTCCACGCTGGCCATCAGAGAACTCAACTGCAATTGAAGATCCTTCAAGGTGGTGTCATGCGATTTAATCAGTCCCTCTACTGCCGATACTCTATTCTCCATTCTAGTTGGCATACAACCTCTACCCGATACTCTCCTCTCAATGAAAGCACCAATTGATAGGAAACAGAAGTAGAGATTGTATTATTTTGGTATTTAGTAGATACAGCAGTAGCCTTTCCCTCCTGGAAGTGTGATTTCCAGGCCAATACAAATATGTATTTCTCGAATATGAATGAAGATCATCCCTCCCTCTCTATACCGAATCCTATATATCTTTTGTACCTCCTCATTCTCACTCTCTCTCTGTAACTAATTCCTAACCTCTAGCCTATGTGACATTTGTATTTGTTCCCTTCCCCATCATACCCCTATGGACTAGTATGCAGATCAGTACTAGTATGCTGATCATTAGG
>JAOTAX010159099.1:0-14442 GCA_025629825.1 Erythroxylum guanchezii
GTTCCAACGAGAGAGACGACCCGAGGTTCAGCTTGCTGCAATCTTGGAATTAATTATTTTTGACCGGTTTCCAAGGTTGATTCCTAATCGAACGACAGAGCCGCGATCACACAAACAATTAATTGAGTGAGACCGTCTAGGTTACTCATAGTTAGCTCCAGAAGCTATTGCCTCGAAGTCCCAGTAACGTCTAGATGATGGCGCTCTATATGTTCCTCTATATCATGCAAAACATACATGTTTATACACTTCACAACTTTGTACAATTATAAGTATTCATTGATGCACATTTATGTAAATGAAATACGTATGATGCATATTCAGTGACAATCCTGGGTATATATCCTTAATACACGTCCCATAACCAGTTAACATGTTCTTTGAATCATTCCTTAACACCTAATAGACTTCCCTTACCTTAATCACTCAATCCAGCATCAGCTATGCTCATTCAAGATCACAATCAAACCTAAATATCTCTTGGGATAAACATTAATAAGTCAATCATCTGTAAACAATCATATCTTGGGATAAAAGGCATAACTTTTTCTGTAGATTTTGGATTAATGTCATTCTAGGACTCTTTCGAAGAGGACTTCGAGATCTACAACTTTTGTACAGACCCTAAAGAGAGATTTTTTCCATTTAGAGGGTAAAATCGTGAATTTCTGAAAGTATACAGTGAATGTCTGCTAAGAAGACATACACCCCCTGTAACGGACATAAGCGAGGTTGAGACGTTTTTTAAACCTGTGAAGATTTGTTTAGCAGACCTAAAGTATGTTTAATGGACATGGACGAGGCTAGGAGCTTTTCCAGACCCGATAAGGTCCGTTTAATAGATATAGGTGAGACAAAACTCACTCAAGAGCATTCCCAATGGTTTCTACATCTATCCTAACCTCACTTTCGCTCCAAATTTTCCCAAATTCACTTCCTCTAATGCATCATTATTTCGTAACAATTCAACTACCAATTTGATTTCATTAAACTCTCTAATCTTTACTCATTTGATTTATCACTTACAACTAATTCTCATCATTCATGAATTCCTACTCTTTTCCATAACATATCTCGGTCCTAAGTCTGAAACAATTCATATTCAACATTCATCATTTCAAATTTATAACTTCTTCAAGTATACCTTAATTTCAACTCAACATCATCCATACACAATTCATATTCCATACTTGATCATAAACACTCAAAATAGAACATATTCTCATACTCTCAAAAAAGAACACAACATATACATTCATCCACCATTTTGCTGCACCCAGTTCTCAACTTCATGTCTAATTTTGAGACTCTTAATGACATAATTTAAATTCGATGTCTTCATGAAAAATGCAGTCTTATGTCTCTAATTTAATCCAAATTAAAAATCATCTCATTTGGATAACTACAAAACAAATTATGGCTAAAAATACATATGCTTAATCAGTGAAATTGGTACAGGTAGCATTTTCCAGCTCTCTCTCTCTCTCCCCCCCCCCCCCCAATTTTCCAGATTTTTGTAACATCCTACATTATACACATAACACATCTTTTCGACTTCATTTCCTCTTCATTCTCAACTCCATTTCAACTCCAAAACATTCACAAGACAAATCATGATCTATAATTGATCATTAACCCAAAAACAGAGCATCAAACATGTACCCATTCATCATCAATTTTCTGCACTCATCCTAACACCATTATGATGATCATTCTATCACAAAAGCATCTCTCTAACAATATATCAATTATTACTCAACATACATATACAAAAGCAAGACATTTACATAAACTTTTCATCACCCATGACACATACATAAACATTGCATAATCACGTCATCAATCTTAATTTATTCATCATTCTAGCTTTATTTAACAATACCCATGATATTTAAAGCATAGCTTACTTGATTTAGCTTCAAATCTTCATAATATTACTCAACCCTTGCTCCCAAACATCATTCGATCTCCATCTTCTAAAGGTGGTAGGGATAGGTTTTTAGTGACAAATGGAAGAAATAACAAAACGGAAGTAGCAATTGATAGATGGAAGCAAGGTTCAACATTGGTGATGGTTGGTAACACAATTCATGAAGAAGGAGAAGAGAAGGCCACGAAAAAGATGAAGACAAGTGTAGAAATGAAAGACAAAATAATTAACTTGTTCTTTCAAGTGAAAGAATCATGAGAGAGAGGAGTGGTGAGTGGTAGTGACATTTGTCACTGCCACTTGTCACCTTCCTATGGTCCCATTTAGACCCTTATTAAAAAACTAGTCTATTTGCCTTCAATTTCTAATCCAATTGTCTCTTAATTTTCAATGACACTTGTAAATAAATCCCAAAGTCATTTATCAAAATTTCCATTGTCATTTGATAGTTAATTTTACCACCATTTATCAATTGCCTTGCCACTTGACATTTTCCCTAGTCCAAAAAAACCCAAAATTTCATAAATTTCACCAAAAATTATAAACAAATGCATATACTTTTCAAATCAATTTTCAATACATAAAAATCACAATTCTCAATGTAACCACATTTATAACTCAATTATACCCGAAAATGTCAATGAATGCATGTACAATCATTTTAATGTGCAACAATTCAATATTCAAGTGTCTATGTATTCTATAATATGCTTAAGCATGAAATGCACTTTCTAATTTCTCAATAACTCTCATATTTACTATTCTAGCCTTAACATGGGTAACAGGATGTTACACACTAAGAGTATTTGGAAGAGACTATAGGAAATCCTCAGTATAAAGAAGGGAACCTATATATAGAATGATTTGATAAATTGGGCATCATTAACTAGGATGGCAAGTAAAGCAAACCACAAGTTATTATAAATCAACTTAACAGAAATTATGTATAATATATGGAAAGACAGGAATAGTAGACTATTCAAGAAGGAGGCAAAAAGCAAGGAAATGGTATAGAAGACCATTATTCTTTAGTGTAGACTTAACTTACTAGCTAAAGGGATAGTATCTAAACTCTCCAAAAACATGAAGCTTAGATGGTTACTTGAGCAAGACCATCGATTCAATCTGTAACTAGGAATCCTATAATCTTATATATTTTGTACTATTGGACTTAGAAAAGATTATATATATTTCTTTTCATTAATGAATTACTTTTCAAAAAATATTTAAAAGAAAGTATTGAAACATATTAATTGTTTGATTTTCTTAGCTAGATATGGTATCGTGATAAAACTATAATGCTACTCTCATAGGGATAAATTGATAGCCTAAAGATACTTTCATGGAGCTTTAATGAGTTTATAACCAACTTGATTAAGTGAATATCAACTCTATAAAAAATGAGAAGATCATCAGTAAAAACTAAATTAAATTGCTTCATCTTCTTACATTAATGGTTGAACATGAATGTTTTATCTTGCTTTATTCTTTATGAGAGTACCTAAGTCAAAACTTCAATGAAAATTGTGAACAGATAGGGAGATAATGAATATTTTTGTCTTAAGCCCCTTGCCCGTTAAATCTTTGTGTGGCCTCATATTAATCAAGATACTATCTAAAGCTATAGTTACACATTGCTCCAACCAATAAATAACTTGGTTTGTGTACCCAAAAGCCTTTAGAGTTATCAATAAGAAGTTCCAATGTATTAAGTCAAAATCTTTATTGAAGTCTATTTTCATGGTGAAACTCCTTAGCACCTTTGCTTATGGTAATCCATGGAAAGATTCTAAGTAATAAGTATATTATCTCCTATGTTCTTCCTTGAACAAAAGCATCTTAGCTAGGGTTGATAACGTGCTTCAGAGTTGACTTTAATCTATTAGCTAACATCTTATATATGTTTTATAGATGGCATTACAACATTAGATATGTTTATACTCTTAAATAACCACTCGGTTTGGAATTTTGGGAATGAGACATATTTAGGAGCTGTTTGTCTCCTTCAACATCTATTTCTAGAGAAATAACTTTCTTCTAGAAAAAGAACATTAACCTTCCAATATTCATTATATAGTGGCTTTTTTAATGACAGTGACCATGAATAATGATGCCTAAGAGTATTGAAAACATTGTATAATTTTTTTTCCTTTGAATAGTTTATTAATGTGAGTCTCATTCATTGGAAAAAGTTATTTACGATGATATGGATTATTTTTTTAACATTTGATATGATTATATGTTATCAAGTTAAAATTTATACTTCATAGAACACTTTCATACAATAATTTTGCAACACATAAATATCTAAAACAAACAATAAAATGTTAGTTTAAAAATATAATATATTATCAATGAGAATAATAATTACTCAAAGCACATAAGCCATAATCCTTTATCTACATTTTATTGTAGACATTTTCTATATGCCCTCAAATAGAAACAGGATTTAATGTCAAAAAAATTCAATGGAATCTCCAATCTACCTTGTTAAGGAAAGTTAGGGAAAAGCCTGATAGGATAAAACTACAAAGGTCCTAACAAGAAAATTGAGTTTAGGATCTAATTGTGAAATAAGAAAGGTATTAGATACCTTATTTTACCCTCCTAATCGATTACTTAGATCAAAAAATGTTTTGAAAATTTGAAAGCAAAGTAAACTTAGGTGTGAGGTAAACTGAAAACTTTTTGGGATAACCATAATTTTGGGTCCTTTAACTTTAAGATTTTATGTATTTAATTCCTCCAATATAAAAGATTCATATTTTAGTCTTTCATCTCAATGTTTTCGCTCAATTCAGTATTTCTTACAATCGATGTTAATAAAAAGTTGACATGGCACAATAAAATATGAGCAGATGCATTAGATTTTAACAGGTTCATTGATGATATCCATCATTTTCCTCTTCATCCTACTACCTCACTGTCCACACTCTTATTTACTACCTCAAACCCTAATCCATCCTCCACCACCCACCTCCTTCGCTTTTGGTTTATGCATCTTCCCCTTCCTTATATTTGGCTTTAGTAGTTAGTAGTGGCAACAACATTAACTTTAGAAGGCTATGAGTGAGTCCAGCAGTGGGAGCTTAAATTCCCACTAAAGATTGTATGGTTAATGTTAGGGGTGAAGACTTCGTCGTCAATAAAGGAAGATGAATAAAGGGATAAAGTTCAAAGCTTATACTGGTAAAGATTTTTCTCCAGTTTTACACATTTTTATTTGGTCTTAATAAAACTGACATATCTACACCTATTTTATTTTAAGTATGTCATGTTAACTTCTTGTCAAAAATATTGACATAAATACTTGATTAAGGCAAGAAATTTAGATGAAGGACTAGAATAAGAACCTTTTATGTTAGAGGAATTAAATTAAAAAAATATTACAGTTAGAGGAATAAAGATATTATTTTCTAAAAAACGAAATAAAACTTATGATGTCTAAGAGTTTGTGGTTTGGTCTAGAGCTTAAAAATAAAATAAATGAAGTTGACTAGACAGTGTTATAGGGATTTAAATGCAAATAAACTTTGACTTATGATAAATGGTACATTTTGATTTGTATAAAGCGTAGATTAAACAAAATGATATTAAAGGAAATAAAGTAGATTTTGTTGGTGTATACCCCGTGAACTAATTATAGAATGTACTCTAATTGATCAGTTGTGATTTAGGTAGTGTCGTATTTCGACCTTATTTGATATTAGGTACTTATTATGTCTTGCTAGAGACAACTTATAACTTGTGGGCCTAAAAGAAGTGAAGGCCTCCTGTTAATATTAAATAAGCTTACAGGGTCACACACCAAGTAGACTAAACATTCACTAGGCCTTAATCAGATTTGGGCTTTAGGTTTTAGGGGTTGGGCTTTGAGTTTTAGGGTTTTACCATTGATCCGCGCATTAGTCTTTAGGTTACTCCCTTGGATACTAAATCAAAAAAATTTAATTCCAAGGATTGCAATATAGAGTGCAACCTCGGATCGTCTCACTTAATCAGAACCAAGCGCAATTAATTCAAGCTAGCCTAATTGTCAAGTAATGCAATGTAAATTGATAGAAAAAGGGTTTTGGATCATTGGTAAAAACTTAACTAAATTGACTAATTGAAAGAAAAGTATATAAAAGATATTTTTTGGATTTTTGGGAATCAAAATTAAAAACTCAAACAATGATCAAATTGATAAAATCCTCTTGAAAACGAACTTTGGCTACTATAGTTCAAAGCAAAACTTTTTGGGAGCACAAATCACTAAGTTTCCGAATGATGAACGTTAAAGAAATCTTTAAGTCCAAGGTTTTAATCAATGAACTCCACTTATCAAAACCTTGTTAAATGTATCTTAGTGTGTATTAATGGATGAGCTAATGCAAGTGGTCAATATGGATTAAGCTTAATCTCAATATCAAACACAACTAGGTAGATAAAAGAGAGTTAACACAATCACCATAAAGACATATATGAAACTTCATATATTAAGCATCCAAGTTCTACATAAGCAAATCCATAACACATTACATTGTTCAACACTTGATTAAACTCTAATCAAGAAAATCTAACTACAAAGCACTAAAACCTAACTCAGGAGTTCATAACAATGTAGTTAAATGTGACAATGTAAAACAACTCCCCTTTGAAGCCCATTGAACTCAAGCCATCGCTACATCTTTAAGAAGAAATGGTGCTTTAGCCACACATCACTTTGGGACTCCTCTCGATTGTAAGAACACCGATGGCATCCATGGCAGTAGCAGCAGACAAGGAAGTTGACAGTGGGAGGTGGATGGGATTGCCAGATGAAGGTCGAGGATGAAAGGTATGAGTGTCGGTTGAGGAAGTGTGGAAAATGTCTCCCCGAATTGATGATTGACCCATCCCCGAATAACCTAATTTGGTAGGTTTTTCAGTGATGGATGTGGGTCGGGCCAAATAGTGAGGGAATTTTCCAAATATGGCTCAAGTTTTCGACAGTTCGCCGCAACGACGGATAAGTTTCACTACGGCGTACTTTTCCCAAAAGGTTTTTTGCTCCTGCTGGATTCTTCGCCGAGGTGAAATAATTAATTTACGCCGCGGCGAACTTTTCCCAAGAGTTAACCCAAATTCTTCAGGTTTCGCGGCGGCGATAGGTCTGTTTTGTCGCGATAAAAGTCTTTAGCGCCTTGCTCTTGTTTTCAACATTTTGACTCCTTTCTCCTTGAGGTTTCTACAATCAATAATAGCAATTTGCAGTATCAATTGTCCTCAGAAAAATTAATAATCCAATTAATGTCAATTTGTAACAATTTTTACTATCAAATTACATAAAACGCAAAACACACTCAAGGATTAATTTAAGCACAAAAATCAAGAATTAGGAGTCAAAAAGTATATCAAAAACCATGAAAGTGTCTCTAATTTATATAACTACTTGGGCTCAATCAAATTCCCCCACACTTAGACCTTTGTACTCCTGAACAAAGTTTATAAGAGTCAAAGAGACAAAAGTGTAAAAGAAAAATTCTGACCGTGCTCAAAACAATAATAGGAATTGGCAAAAATCACTTTCTCAGAAATCAATCAAAGCAGACTGAAAGAGTGCTAGGAAAATAAACACTAAAAGAGTTTAATCCAAGAGACTGAACAAAAGAGATTTCACTCAAGATAAAGTGTTTACTCTCAGCTCACTTGTGTTTAGGGATATGTTCACTCTAAATTTGCTTAATCCATTCTCTACCATAAGCTTATGACAGTCTTATTTCTCCACTACAAGAACTATAATTTCGAAAATGAAAAGGACTTTGCAGGGTTGTAATGTACGGAAGGCTAGATAAATTGGATGGAATGGATGAAGAAAGAAAAAGTATGAATACATGCACTATAATTATGAAATGGATCTCAACAGTTAAATAACTTGACATAAAGATAACACCCTTTTTTTTAATAACATAAGTATAACACATACATATAGATATTTGATACTGCTTGTACTTTTTCTCTTTCTTTCTTTTTTTTAAGAACACATTTGTAGATTTTTTTTTGAAATAACTAGAAAAAATGTAAAATAAACTATTGACACCATATAAAGATGCGTGCATGTGCTCATAAATAATGGTTCAACAGGCTAGCAATGGATAAGTGTTTGTGGGACTGTGTTTGGGTCAAGGGGTTTAGAAAGAATGCATCTATCATATTAACAAAATTCTAGTTCATAAAGCTTTGATTAAGAATTGAAACAAGTTCTAGAGAGATACGAAATAAGCAGATACACACCAGAATTGAAAAAAAAAATTAGGCCTAAATATCCTTCCAATAAGGGTAATATCTCAATGAACAATCTCAAGTCTTAAAAACCTAAAGTGCTACTTTGTTAGCATACCTTCATTGACTTTGTGTTGAAAACATTGAAAGTAGAATTAGCCAATACCGACTATCATTTAAAGAATGGGAGGTATTTTCAAAAACTCAAGCATCACTTTAAAACTTATAAATTCTTTGAGAAACAAGAGTCGAGTGTGGAAAATTGTTGAATTGAGGCAAAATTTCTTTCAACAAAAATCATTTCTACAAAGGTATGTCGCCGTGGTGAAATCAAAGTACACCACGGTGAATTGTATAGTTCACCTACTTGACCACGGTAAAGGAATAGTTCGTCAGGACGAAACATAAGCATATGCCCGCGGCAAAGGTCAAGTACGCTACGGCAAAAAACAACAAAAACTCAAATTTTCACAATCACCAAGTTTAAAAAGTTAAACATTATGCATAATTAACTAACACCAACATATAAATGGTCAAAATGGAGCACAACAAGAGTAACAAAATGGGTAAAGCTCCCCTACGCTTAAACAACACATTGTCCTCAATAAACAAAAAGCAAAACTTAAGAACTATGAAAATGTTAGGGCAAAAGGAGATAGAGGGGACATTATTAGAATGTAAAACTACTAAAGAAAGTAAAAACACAGCTATCTTTCTACTTGGATGGTTTCTCCCCACACTTGTTTAGGAAAGCAAGACATTAAACATTGCATCACTAGTCACAGACCTAAAGTAAATAAACAAGTGACGAAGAGAAAGAACTTGATATTCATGGAGGCTTTTGGTTCTCATAGTAGAGCTTTAATAGGTGGCCATTGACTTTGACTTTGGCTCTGGTTTCTTTATGTAAAAGCTCGACCATACCAAAGCTATGCACTTTAGTGACCACATACGACCCATCCCAACGAGTATTGAATTTTCCATGTTTAAAGGTAAAATGAGCCTTGTATAATAGGACCTTGTCCCCTTCCTTGAAACTCTTTCTTTGAAGAATCTTGTCATGTATCAACTTTGTCTTCTCTTTGTAGAGGCAAGAATGTTCATATGCCTCGAGCCTTAACTCCTCTAGTTCTTACAGTTGGAGTTTCCTTTCCATACCAGAAGATTCCAAACCCATGTTGCATTGCTTGACCGCCCAATAAGCTTTATGCTCCAACTCCACAAGCAAATGGCATGCTTTTCCGTAGATTAATCAGTAAGGAGACATGGCTATTAGGGACTTATAAGTGGTGCGATAGGCCCATAGGGCTGCTTCTAGGAGTAGACTCCAATCTTTTTTTGATGGCTTTACTATTTTCTCCAAGATGTGCTTTACCTCTCTATTGGAAACTTCAGCTTGACCATTGGTTTGTGGGTGGTAAGCAGTAGAGATTTTATGAGTAACTCCAAACTTGGAAAGTAAGTTACCAATGACTCTATTACAAAAATGGGTCCCTCTATCACTAACCACAGCTTTAGGAATGCCAAATCGACAAAAGATATTTGACTTAAGGAATTTGGACACTGCTTGCGCATCGTCTTTCTTAGTAGGGACAGCCTCTATCCATTTGGACATATAGTCAATAGCTAAGAGGATATACACAAGGCCAAAAGATAGGGGAAAAGGACCCATGAAATCAATTCCCCAAACATCAAAGATTTCGCAAAATAAAAGAGGTTGCTGCGGCATTTCATGTCGTTTTCCTAACCCTCCAAACCGTTGACATTTATAGCATGATCGACAAAAATTAAATGAATCCTTAAAAAGGGTAGGCCAATAAAAACCAGAATCTAAGATTTTCCGAGATGTTCTCCTAGCGCTAAAATGCCAACCACAAATCATAGAATGACAAGCTGAAATTATAGCATCAAATTCTTTATTAGGCACACATTTTCGGATTACCTGGTCACTGCACAGTCTCCAAAGGTGAGGGTCATACCAAATTTAATGTTGAGCTTCACTTTTCAACTTTTAAACCTACGCCTGAGACATAAAAGGAGGAGTTAGTCTAGTCAAAAGGTAATTGACAATATGTGCATACCAAGGTCCTTTGAAAACTAAAGCATATAGAACTGAATTGGGAAAAGAATCGCAAGTCAGTTCACACGAGTCTACTCCCTGTGTGTCATCGGGTAGCCTGCTCAAATGGTCAGCTACGTGATTCATCGCGCTAGCTCGATCCTTTATCTTAATATCAAACTCTTGGAGAAGCAATGTCCACCGTATCAATCTAGGCTTCGACTGTGGTTTCTTTAGGAGATATCGAATAGCTGCATGATCAGTGAAAATAATTACATGTGAGTTTAACAGATATTGTCTGAATTTTTCTAGAGCAAAGACTACTGCAAACAGCTCTTTCTCAGTTGTTGTATAGTTGGTTTGAGCTAGATCTAGTGTTTTCGAGGCATAAACGATAACTCTTACCAAATTCCCCTCTCATTGGCCCAACATAGCCCCTACAGCACAATTAGAAGCATCACATGAAAGTTCAAAAGGTAAGTTCCGATCAGGAGCAACTAAAATGGGTGGAGAAATGAGTTTTGATTTTAATGTGTAAAAGGCATTTTTGTAAGAATCATCAAACTCAAAATTTTCGTCTTTCTGTAAAAGCTTGGAAAGAGGTAATGCAATTTTGCTAAAATCTTTTATGAACCGCCTATAAAATCCTGCATGACCTAAGAATGATCTGATATTTCAAACATAGGTAGGATAAGGCAAAGAAGATATGGCCTCAATTTTAGCTTTATCAACTTCAATCCCCTTGAATGACCTAACACTATACCTTCATTCACCATGAAACGACATTTTTCAAAGTTCAAAATCAAGTTCTTCTCAATGCATATTTTTAAAACTTTTGCAAGGCTAAAGAGATAAGCATCAAAAGAATCACCATAAACTGTGAAATCATCCATGAAAACTTCCATGCATTCTTCTAAAAATTCAAGAAAACAACCATCACACAATGTTGAAAAGTCCCTGGAGAATTTCATAAACCAAAAGGCATTCTTCGATATGCAAAGGTGCCAAAAGGACATGTAAAGGTGGTTTTATCTTGGTCCTCTGGTGCAATAGGTACTTGAAAGTAACCAGAGAAACCATC
The DNA here is from genome assembly GCA_025629825.1 of Erythroxylum guanchezii. Classification (NCBI taxonomy): domain Eukaryota; kingdom Viridiplantae; phylum Streptophyta; class Magnoliopsida; order Malpighiales; family Erythroxylaceae; genus Erythroxylum; species Erythroxylum guanchezii. The sequence goes on from JAOTAX010159099.1 coordinate 11,314, forward strand.
TAAAAAATAGTAGTGCGATTTTCCAGCAAGCCTTTCAAGCATCTGGTCAATAAAAGGCAAGGGAAAATGATCTTTGCGTATAGCATCATTTAACCGTTGATAATCTATACATACACACCACGAATTCTACACTCTGGTGGGAATAAGCTCATCTCTATCATTTTTGACCACCGTGATCCCACTTTCTTTTAGCACTACGTGTATTGGACTAACCCACTCATTATCGAAAATTGGATATATTATCCCAGCACTTAACAATTTGGTGATTTCCTTCTTAACTACATCTAAAATCAGTGGGTTTAATCACCTTTGAGGCTGCCTTACAGACTTGGAACCCTCATTTAACAAGATCCTATGTGTGCAAATAGCAGGGAAATTTCCAGGTATATTTGCTAAAGTCCACCCTATGGCCCTCTTATGTTCCCTCAAAACATTTAGGAGTTTCTCTTCCTCAGTGTTAGACAAGGTGTTGCCAATTATTACAGTTAATCGCTTATCAAATTCAAGAAAGGCATACTTTAATGTAACGGGTAAGGGTTTTAACTCAAGCACAGGAGGTTGCACAAGGGAAGGAATCAATTTATGAAGTTCAAGGGAGAAAAGATCACTCCCTCTTTCCTTCGACGTGAGGCCCATTTCCTAGTGATCTAGTGCGGCAGTAGCTTGGGCCAAACCCTCTTGCTTTTCTTCAATTAAGCCTTTGTAATAGGTACAGTACCTTTAGCTATTTCCACGTCAATGTCAGTTTTTGTCAAGTCTGAATCACCTTAAATATTAATAGAAAACCTTCCTCCAAGTTCAAGTGAACATAAATCAGAATCAAAGGAATTCTCTTGCAATTCAATTTCAAGGCATGCATCATCAAAAATAACATCAAGCATGTTAACTCCTAGGAGCGAATAGTCCTCATGGGGGTGCTTCATAGCTTCATACGTATTAAAGATTACCTGTTGATCTCCTACCTCTATGGTGATCTTACCTTCCTTCATGCTGATCATGGTACTAGCTGCCCTCAAGAAGGGTTGCCCGAGAATTAAAGAGGTGTCCTGCATAACTTCAGAAGACATATTAAGTACATAAAAATCACTTAGAAATACCAAACCTTTTACTTGGACCAGGATGTCTTCAATAATTCCCACTGGATGCCTAAATGATCTATCAGCCAATTGTAGCACAACAGATGTGGGCTTGATACTCTTTACTCCTAAGGATTGGTAGACAAACTTAGGCATCACATTAATTGCCGCCCCTAGATCCAATAATGTTCTTCCTATAGTAACCTTCCCTATAGTGCATGGAATGGTGAAAGATTCAGGGTCTTGACACTTAACAGGTATTTGGGGTTTAAACAAAGCTGAGACATTTGAACTCACTTGGACTCTCTCATTGGGCCTAAACTTCCTCTTGTTTGTGCACAAGTCCTTAAGGTATTTAGCATGGGCCGGAACTCTTTTCACTAAGTCAAGCAAGGGAACGTTGACTTCTAATTTTCCAAATAGATCAATTATATCCTTTTCATGGTTAGTTTCAGTCATACGCTTGCTTATTAAATATGAATTAGGAAAAGGAAGATCGTGAAGATTTACATCCTTACCTTGGCAGTCATGCTTGCTCGATTCTCCAGGCTCTTGTATTGGTTCCTTTTCCTTTGAAATCCTTGAACTAGCTTCCTTGTTCTTTGATGCAGATTTTCTTTCTTTTAATAATGATTCTTCCTTGGTACTTTCAGATTTCTTAATTTTTTCCTTCGGTAGAGGCGCTTCTTCACTCTCAATCTCTTCATCACATGCTTCCTCTTCGTGATCATTAAACCTCACTTGTTTCCCACTTCGAAGAGCAATTGCATTGAATTTTTTGGATTCATCACAATGTTAAAAGGAATTGTTCCACTGCTTCTTACTTGGTTCTCACTTATGTTGTTAGACAATTGAGTGACATATGAGTTGATATTTTCTGCTTTGGTCTCCCATTGTTCCATTCTCTTTTCCAAGGCATTAAACTGAGCAGCAGTTTTAGAGGAACCTTGCTGAATCAGATTAGCTATTGCATTGAATTGATTGTTGTTCGAATTCTTTTCTTCCTTCATCAAGGTCATCATATTTTGCAACACTTGATTAGTGTCCTCCTTGGCTGGGACCGTGAGAGCTTGTTGTTGGTTGGGGAACTGGTTAGTGGAAGTACCAGCTCCTCCTCCCTATTGAAATCTATTTGGAGCTCTGTCCTCTTCATTCCTCCAACTAAATCTAGGGTTGGCCTTCCATCCCTCATTGTAAGTGTTGGAGTACGGGTCCCATTTCTAGTTTGTTCTTCCTGGGTACACTGTGGACACCTCTTCATACCAACCTAGGCAAACACTGGATATATGCATTACCGACCCACAAGTATCATAACTAGGAACGGTAAGATCCATAGAAGATGATGGGCATTGCACATTCAGGTTCTTCAATTCGGCAATGATGAAAGATAATTGCAATGTGATCCTATTTTCCAACAAATCAACCTTAGACTCCAAACTCTCCATTCTCTTAGCTTGAGCTGTTGAAGCTCCTAACTCATGTACTCCCCTGGTATCCCTCACACTATACTATTCATGATTTAGGGCCATCTTCTTTATCAAATCCCATGCTTCTGAAGCCGTTAGATCGATCAAAGATCCTCCTGATGCTGCATCCAACATACCTTTCTCTTGACTTTTTAACCCATCATAAAAGTATTACCCTAACTGCTCATCCGGTATCTGGTGATGTGGGCATCTAGATAGTAGATCCTGAAAGTGATTCCAATAATCGTAAAGGGATTCATCATAATCTTAGCGAGCTGAATAAATCTCCTTCCTTATTGATGAAGTTCTGGAGGCTGGAAAATATTTCTTCAAGAAGGCCTTCCTCAAATTGGCCCAGCTATGGTAAGCATTTGCCACATGACTCGGGAGACTCATGTACCACTCCCGTGCTTTTCCTTCTGGGAAAAATAAAAAACTTTCCATAGAACTTGATCGAGCGAAGCTCCCACTGTTAGCCCCTGAATTTTTTTTATTTTAAGCATGATTTAATTTGATTATGGGTCTTGATAGGTTGAATTATGTTAACATTAACTAGCATGTAGTATTAATTAGGTTAGATGGCATGA
>JAOTAX010159109.1:0-14442 GCA_025629825.1 Erythroxylum guanchezii
TAATTCCGCGATTTTTTGTAGAGCTTATCGAAAAAGATTAAAGATCTATTCAACCCCCCTTCTAGATCGTTTACACAAGTTATGGCCAAAATACCGATGCATGTTTAGTAAAAACACTATAGCTAATATATTCCAGCAATTTTTCTTCACCAATATCACATATGTTTCAGTCCAATTCAAACATTATTCTTATATCATTTGACATGCCATAAAATTCATATTTCTACTTACCTATTAGGCTTCCAATTCAGCTCAAAATTCTAGATTATACTATTCTTCCCAAGCAAGCAAAAATCAACGCAAACTTATAATCACATTAAGCTAGTTTTTTGGCAATTTGGTGAAGGATATACGTATGGGTTTCATACAACAAATTGGCTAGGGTTCAAGCAAAAGTACAGGGAAAGAGTTGGAGCAATTTCGGTGAAAAAACAAAGGAAAGAAGCAGCAAAACTCAATTGCAGAAATGGCTACATCATATGTTAGGTGTCAACGTCTAAACTCACCATATGTTTTAAGGCATGTAATACATTTGCCCATTTCCTATGCTGCCATTAGTCACCAATTAGTCAGTCCATATGTCTTATTATAATTAGTCCACATGTCACACAATAATTGTTCCATTTGTCATATAGTAATTGATCCAATTGTCATTTAATTTCTAATCCATTTGTCACCAATTTAACTATGTCAAATGTCACTCAATTATAGGCTAAATTATCCAAAATTTTCATGTATCAATTTATCATACCACTTAGCATTTATCCTAGTCCAAATGTACATTTTAATCTATCAATTTCCCAATGAACATTTAATTCCAAATTTTCTAATTAAAATCCAATCATACCAAAATTCAAGAGATATCAAAACACAATTCACATCATGATCACTTAACACTTTTCATACCCCGGAATAAGTCAATTGAGTGTATATGCTAACTTATAATGTGCACAAATATCAATTCGTGTATGAATGCTAATGTTATGCATGTATATGCAATATTTAATCTACAGTTAAACCCGAAGCATATTCCAGAAAAATGGGATATTACAATCCCCCCCTCCCCTTTATGAAATCTCGTCCTCGAAATTCTTACCTAAATGGTCAAATAGGTAAGGGTACTAATTTCTCATGTTCTCCTCCGTTTCCCATATGGCTTCCTCACTCGAATTATTCTTCCAAAGGACTTTCACTAATGGAATCACTCGGCTCCTCAGTTGTTTATTCTGATAGCCAACTATCTTAACTGGTTCTTCAACATAACTCAGATTACTAGAAACTTCAATCCCCTGAGTCGGTATCATATGAGTTGGATCCGACCGATATCTCCTAAGCATACTCATATGAAACACATTATGTATCTGTGTCAATTCAGAAAGTAAGGCTAACTTAACTTATAAGCCAATGGCCCAATTCTTTCGATTATCTCATATGGATCAATGTATCTCGAGCTTAACTTACCCTTCTTGCCGAACCTCAGCACACCTTGCCAAGGTGATACTCTTAGAAATACTCTATCTCCTACTTGATACTCCATATCTCTTCTGTGCTAATCCACTTAACTTTCGGTCTATCTTGTGCTACTTTAATTCTACTACGGATCAATTTCACCTTGTCAACAGTATCCTAAATCAATTCTAGGCCTTCAACAATTCTTAGACCCTCTTCATCCTAATATAAAGATGAATGACACTTTCTGGCATACAACGCCTCATATGGAGCCATACCGATACTACTATAATACTGATTATTATAGGCAAATTCAATCAAAGCTACATACTGATCCCATGCTCCTTGAAACTCCAGAACACAAGCTCTAAGCATATCCTCAATAGTCTTAATCTTCCTCTCACTCTGACCATCTGTCTGAAGATGAAATGCGGTACTAAAATTCAGTTTTGTACCTAAAGCTATCTATAAGCTACCCCAAAATCTCGAGGTAAATCTAGGATCCCTATCCGATACAATGGACACTAAAACTCCATGTAATCTCACTACGTCATTCACATATCTCCGAGATAACTGATCTAGTGAGTTATTCTCTCTCACTGGCAAGAAATGAGTCGACTTGGTCAATCTATCAATAATGAACCAAATGGCATCATGATGCCGCGGAGTCCTTGGCAAACCCATAATAAAATCCATTGTGATTCTCTCCCATTTCCACTCCAGGATAGGACATGATTGTAACTTTCCAACCGAAGCCTGATGCTCAACTTTTATTTATTGGCAAGTGAAACACTTAGCTCACATATTCAGCCACTTGCTTTTTCATCCCTGGCTATCAAAAATGTTGTTCAGTGTATTATACATCTTGGTAGTACCAGGATGCATAGCATAAGCTGCTACATGTGCTTCCTTCATAATCTCTTTCCTCAGATCTTCAACATCGAAAACACACAACCTCTGTTTCAACCACAATGTATCATCTCTTAATTCAAATTTAGAATCCAAATTCACTTTCAACTTCTCAATTAACTTCACCAATTTTGGATCTCTATTCTGAGCCTCTCTGATTCTTTCATGCAATACAGGTCTTAACTTCAATGTAGCTATTAATGCTTCATTCTTCCCCAAATTCAACTCAACATTCAGTGCTCTCAAATGAACTAGGATCAATAACCTCGATAACTGTACATAAGCCACACTGCTATTGGACTTCCTACTTAATGCATCAGCTACCACATTAGCTTTGCCAGGATGATACTCAATTGTACAATCATAATCTTTCAACAATTCTATCCATCTCTTCTGTCTCATATTCAACTCCTTTTGACTCAACAAATAGTTTAAACTTTTATGATCAGTAAATACTTGAAAAGTTTCACCATACAGGTAATTTCTCCAAATCTTCAAAGTAAATACTACAGCACCAAGTTCTAAATCATGTACAGATAATTAAACTTATGAGACCTCAACTGTCTCGATGCATATGCTATTACTCTGCCATGCTGCATCAGCACACATCCTAATCCCTGTTGTGAAGCATCACTATACACTGCATACCCTCCTGTTCCAGATGGAATAGCTAACACTAGTGCTGTTGTTAACCGATGCTTAAGCTTTTCAAAACTTCTCTAACAATTATCATTCAATCTAAAAGCCACATTCTTCCTCAGAAGTTTTTATCAAAGGGGTTGAGATCAACAAAAACCCCTCGACAAACCTCTTGTAGTATCCGACTAATCCAAGGAAACTCTAAATCTTAGACACATTCCTCGAAACCTCCCACTTCCTCACCGCTTCTACTTTCTTTAGGTCTACTTGAATGTCCTGTCCAGGCATTATGTGACCCAAGAATTCTACTTGATCAAGCCAAAATTCATACTTACTGAACTTGGCATACAACTGTTTCTCTCTCATTATTTGTAAAACCAATCTTAAATGCTCTGAATGTTCTTGTCTACACTTCGAATACACCAAGATGTCATCAATAAACACAATCATAAAGCAATCTAAATAAGGTTGAAATACCTTATTCATCAAGGCCATAAAAGCTACTGGGGCATTAGTCGATCTAAACGGCATCACTAAAAACTCAAAGTGTCCATATCTTATTCTAAATACACTTTTTGGTACATCAACCTCATCTATTTTCAACTGATAATATCCCGATCTCAAGTCTAACTTTGTGAACACCTGAGCACCCTGTAACTGATTAAGCAAATCATCAATCTTTGGTAATGGGTATTTATTGTTAGCTGTCACCCGATTCAACTATCGATAATCGATACAAAATCTTAAAGTTCCATCCTTCTTCTTTACAAACAATACCGGAGCTTCCCAAGGTGACACCCTAGGCCTGATGAAACCCTTATCTAACAACTCTTGTAACTGGGTCTTCAATTCCTTTAGTTCTACAAGTGCCATCCTATATGGAGGAATTAATATAGGAGCGCTACCTGGAACGAGGTCTATGGTAAACTCTATCTCCCTTTCTGGGGTAAACCTGGTAGTTCTGCAAGAAACACATCTAGGAAATCCCTAACAACTGAAATATCCTAAATGGTTTGTTCATTTTGAGTATCAACTATATGGGCCAAATAAGCCTCACATCCACCTCGGATCAGTTTCAAAACACTAATGAATGAACTTAGTCGGGTTGGCACTGCCTGACTAACTCCTCGAAACACCACTCTCGGCTGATTAGGGGATTCAAGAACTACTTCCTTAGTATAACAGTTTATCACAGCCGGATGAGCAGTGAGCCAATCCATGCCTAGAATAATATCTATTTCCTTTAACTGCAATACAATCAAATCAGCTTCTAACTCTGCCCGATTAATCCGAACTATGCACCCTTTACATACCTCACCAATCACTGTTGTGCTACCCACTGGGGGTACTCACCTCTAATCCACATTTCAATATCTCTCTCTCACAATGCAATCTAGATGCCAGATGCGGTGTGATGAATGAATGTCTAGATCCTGGATCTACCAATGCGAATGCTTCAAAATGAAAAAGATTCAACATACCTGCTACCACATCTAGGGAGTTCTGCGCCTCCTGTCTAGTGATGGCGTAGACCCTGGCCTGAGATTGCGGCTGGTTACTCCGTACCTCAGTCCTGACATTGGGCTTGCTGACTGACTCTGCCTCTACCTCGGCCTCTCTATACAGATCTGACAGCTCTACTCTACTGAACCGTTGTCTTAGTCATTATTCCTTCTTTAATTCCAGACTGTTGTCCCAAAGTCTTGGGACAATCTGTGATCTGATGCTTATTAGAGCCACATCAGAAACAAGCTCCCGATAACCTCCAACACTCACCACCATGCTTCTTACCACAGTGCTCATAATTACGCATCTGTTGTGACTGCCTATAGGGCACTTGTCATTTACCTCTACCATTTTGAACAAATCCACCTCTCGCTCAAAACCCAGATTGTCTCGATCTATCCTGGAATCGAGGCGATATATTTTGACGTTTACTGAAGCTTCTACTAGAATCAGCCTGAGATTCACTCTGTTTCTTCAATCAAGACTCCTATCTATACTCTCCCTAACCATCCGTAAACAATTGTTTAATTCTGATCGAGGCCACTCGAAGCTCCGTAAAATTACCAAAATTAGAAATAGTTACCCTTGTTTTGATCTCCATATTTAACCCATCTTTAAACCTCCTACACTTTTCCTCTTAGTTGGGATTAATGCAATTGCATAACCCATTAATTCATTAAATTTTATCTCATACTCTGTTACTGAGATACTTCCTTCTTTCAGATCTAAAAATTCTTTCATCTTTCTGTCCAGATAAATCCTCGGCATGTAATTCTCTTTAAACACCTTTAGAAAATCTTCCCAAGTCAAACTACAAGGTCTGCTGGCACTGCCTGAAACAGTCTTCCACCACTGATACGCTGGACCTTGCAGAAGTCAGACTGCATAATCAAATCTCTTATCTGACTTACAATCCATCTGATCAAACACTCTTTCAGTTCTCTCTAGCCAACTTTCTACCTCAACAGGGTCTGTACTTCTGTAGAAGTCTACATCCCCCAGCTTCCGAAGCTTATCGTATCTTCTTTCTCGCCTCTCTAGAATTATCGGAGGCATTTGAGCAAACTCAAGTACAAGAGACTCTCTATGGCTCCTACAGACTGCATATCAGCTGAGTCTCTAACTTGATCTCCTGTGGTAGGTGACCTATAACAAAAATAGTTGTGATCACTAACTAAGTCTCTTACGATTTATCATGTCTCAATACTCTTATATGTCTCTATAAATGCCAAACCATGCTCTGATACCAAAATTGAATCATCCCACTACCATAGAGTATATAACCGAACATCCAGAGGATATTCAAGTACATATCTTATGACAATTGTATGTTAGAGCAAAGATAATCTCTTAAATGGCATAATAAAGAATATACAATACTTAAAAACCTCAACACTTCATTTCATTCAATGACAAAAGTTTACACTGTATTCATTGAAACAAATATTTACAATCCTTATACAAAAGTTCTACGTGACAAAGAAACTACAAAATATAAACTATAACTCCTCTTATGTCAGTTGATAGACCTTTGAGCCATATCTTAATCCAAAATGTTCCTCTCGACAAATCTTAGGAACTAGGTGTCCTGTCTTTTACCTGAAAAGCCACGTTGCAATTTCTGATGAGTTTTGTGGACTCAATGAGTGAACCATCATTGATGATTTCACCCATGTCAAATACACAATATCACACATTTCACATACATTCTTTCAGAACATGAATAATCCAAACAATCACATTATCATGGCACATCACTTTACCATCGCAATTTTAGAAAAGATTTCATAATCATATATATATATATATATATATATATATATATGCAAATTCGTTATTATTTGTTGTGACTAAGTGCCTTTTAGATACAGATATTGGCCCATTGGGCTCAGTCAGAAACAAAAATCACAGAGCAAAGCTCTACGTGCAGAATCCTGAGCTTAAAGCTCTTTCAAACAGGCTACTCTAATCACAACGCCTTTATCTGAACATGCATTTTATGAAATGCGTCAAATAACAGAATATGCCATGTATAGCATTCACTTATAATGCACAGATAGATATGGGACCTCAGTTCGGCATTAAACTTTCGTTGAGTATTCAGATATTATTCAAAATTCAAATGCAAACAGATATCATTCATATTTCAGATGCAAACAGAACACTTCCACTACAGTCCCAAATATCAAACTCCTCGAAACATTAAAGTCCAGAATTCACAAACAGTTCAATAATTAAAAGTTAAACAGAATAAATCAATCCTAGGAAGATCATCTGAGTTGACTCATAGTACGCTCCAATATGCCATTGCCTGGATGGTCTGGCAATGTCTAACTGGTGTCTGACTTAAGCATCTAAAATTAGACAATTCACACATAATTCACATTACAAAGTCGATCAATCAAATACTTATTCCTTTGTGCACATATATACATATGTCATGTTCAATGCATACTCAATGACTATTCCGGATATATTTCCTTAATTCACATCTTATGATCATTCATACTTCAAAACTCATATATGTCTAATTTGAACTTAGGTTTACACCTCAATAAATTATAATATCATCAATCATTCATTCACCAATGTTATTAAAACATTATATAATTATACAATATCCAAACTCTCATTCATTCTTATAATATCTCCACATTTCAGACCTGAATATTTGGTAAACAATCCATTTTAATAAATTCAGAAGACCATGAAATTTGGTGGAGAGGAAGAGCAGTGTGTGAGGAGTTTTTGGTCCAAATTTTAAGTCAATTGGAGGTTTGCAAAAGAAGTTATGGTCAAAAGAGTGAAAGGTGTTCAAAGTAATCAAACAATAGTATACCTTCACTGTCTAATAGATCCTCCATTGTCACGATCATGCTTGTGCACGATCGTGCAATCCCTTAATGACCCATTTTATCACGATCATGCACTACCGTTTATTCAAGTTTCATTCTGACTCTTCTCAAAAGAGGCCTTCAGGTTAATTTTTCATGGTCATTTTGATAAGGAAAATGAAGGATTTAGGCAAAACATTCTTCTAAATAATTGTTCCTTTATGTCTTAAATTTCTAATGGCACAAATTTTATAAAATTTGGTTTAGTATTCTGTAAGTTATACCTACAATACTATAAATTGTTCTCAAACAGTGACATGCCATAAAACTTAGATTGTTACTTACCTATTAGGTTTCCAATTCAGCTCAAAACTCCAGATTATACTAATCCTCCCAAGCAGGCAAAAATCAACGCAAACTTATAATCACATTCAGCTAGTTTTTTGGCAATTTGGTGAAGGATATATGTATGGGTTTCATGCAACAGATTGTTTAGGGTTCAAGAAAAAGTACAGAGAAAGAGCTAGAGCAATTTTGGTGAAGAAACAAATGATAGAAGCAGCAAAACTTAGCTGCAGAAACTGGCTACAACACATGTTAGGTGTCAACGTCTAAACTCATCATATGTCTTAAGGCATGTAATACATTTGCCCATTCTTATGCTACCATTAGTCACCAATTAATCAGTCCATATGTCTTATTATAATTAGTCCACTTGTAACACAATAATTGGTCCATTTGTCACATACTAATTAACCCAATTGTCATTTAGTTTCTAGTCCATTTGTCACCAATTTAACTATGTCAAATGTCACTCAATTATAAGCTAAATCATCCAAAATTTTCATGTATCAATTTATCTTACCACTTGACATTTGTCTTAGTCTAAATGTACATTTTAATCCATCAATTTCCTAATCCAAACATTTAATTCCAAATTTTCTAATTAAAATCCAATCATACCAAAATTCAAGACATATCAAAACACAATTCACATCATGATCACTTAACACTTTTCATACCCGGAATCAATGTTACGAATACCATACCGGACTTGATACCGAATTGGGTTTTGGTACAGTACTGTATCGGTACCGGTTAATACCGGGTATTATTTCGGGTAATTTTTTAAATTTATGAAATAATCCATGACTTTTTTAAAAAATTACAAAATAGTTTATTGTCATATTATATAGTTGTACTGTATATTTTTAACCCTGTCTCTAAAAATCATAATAATAAATAATAATTTTAATTTAATTTAATTTATAAAAATAATTTAATAAGTATTAATAAATATAATTAAATTTAAAGTATATTTTTAAAATATATACATTTCAAATAAATTTTGATTTAATAATTAAAAATATATATAATAAATATTAGTTTATGAATAATAATTTTTAATTTATTTATTTTAAAAAATAAAAATTTTATTAATACTTTATTAATAAATATTATATAAAATATTAAAAATAATTTAAATAAAAATAATTTATTTTAAGTTTTATTTAATTTATAATTATTATTAGTAATAAAAATATTTATTATTATTTTAAAAACAATAATTATAAATTCACAATAATTATAAAAGTTGAAATAAATAAAATAACTAGTTAAAAAAACTTTGAAAAAAAGGGGGGAAGGAAAGGTAAGAGGGAGGGAGGGAGATTTTAAATTTTTTTGAAAATTTTGCAAAAAAGTCCCCGTATTTTTTAAAATTTTTGGTATCAACTGGTATTTGGCCTGTATTTTGAATATCGGTCGGTACCAATTAGTATTTAATCCCGGTATGACCCACCCTTTCTTTCGTACTGATTTTGGTCCGATACGGTACCAGTCAGTTCAAAACAGTATTCACAATTTTGCCCGAAATAAGTCAATTGAGTGCATATGCTAACTTGTAATGTGCACAAATATCAATTTGTGTATGAATGCTAATGTTATACATGTATATGCAATATTTAATCTAAGGTTAAACCTGAAGCATATTCCAGAAAAATGGGATATTACACAGTATATGCAAATGCACATATAACTCTATTCTTATTTTGCTTTGTTGTGAACGAGCGCCTTTCAACCCAATTTACTGTCCCGTATTCGTTGTGAATAACGAGCTCATTTATGACCCGAATTCGCTGTGGATTCTGAGTCCATGTTATCTGAGCCTGAGGCTCCTTTCATCATTCTGAGCTTAAAGCTCTTTTCTCACATTGGTCGCTCTGGTCATATCTCCTTTAACTGATCATGAATGTCATATGCAATGATAGGAATCATCTCACACATCATTTGCTTTCATCAGTGTAACTAATTATCTAGAATTCATATTCAATTTGAATCAAATAAGCATTTCATGGATAATCGCATAATCAATAATTGACATTCAATTTAAAAACACTTTTATATATAGTCTCGAAATATCAAATTCCTCGAACCAATAATATCTGGAATTATGACAATCATATAAATAACAATTCAATAACTGAAATTTAACCAAAAATAAATCAATCATAGTGAGAAACATCTAGGTTAACTCACTGTATGCTCCAGAAAAGCTATTGCCTTGATGATCCGGCAATGTCTGGATGTTGACGATCACCTTACGCGACAATCGTCATGCAATACACACATAATTCATAAATCACTCAGTTATTTAATCAAATGAATATACAATCATACACTTGTATATGTGTTATGTTTCAATGCATGTTCGATTGTCTTTCCGGGTATGTATTCTTATACATAGATCTTGACTATTTAATTTGTGCTTATACACCCTAAGACCATTCAAGCATTATATTTTGTATACTACCATTTTGCAATCAGGTTTGTATTTTTAAATTAGCTTGATTTACTCCAAATCCATCAACCATACTTTACACATATCCTTGAACATGTTCATGATCAAAAAGCCTCTTATAACACACACACAATTGTTACTTTAAATCTAGGATTTCAGCAAGCTAGATCTATACATTCACCAAACTTTTTTCAGCAATATATATTCATACATTTACCCAATTCTCATTCATAATTACCCCTATGTTCTTCAATGCTCATTCATCCACACCTTATACACATTACTCATGTCTTTAATATCACGTTTGCATTAAAAGAACTCATTTATTCCTTTAACAAATCATAATTTTCATATTTGAACTCAACCACATTAAAACAGTCCATTCTTTAGGTTATGACATCAGCTAACTACATAAACTTATCAAGCTCTTAACCAATTAATCAAGTAACAATCTAGGCTCATTCCTAGCCTTAATCAAGTCCAAATATACCAATTTAGAGGGAAATTTCTCAGCTGGTTCGACATGTACACAAGGCTGAAATTAAAATTCTAGAATTTGTCATCAACATCACTAATGTGTGTAACTTTACTACCTTCAACACTTCACGAATTTTACAAGCTTAGAGACATCACTAACACCTGAAAATTTTCAGATTTCATGTCCTTTAAAGTTACTTCATTTCAGGTTAATTTAACTTCTATATTGGTTATACTAAGGCTTACAAAATTTTGTTCACTTATGTCATTAACAGACACTTTTTACTAACACACCTATAGCTCTAATTTTTCAGATTAGAAAACACCTTAATGACACCCATCTTTAGCATGAATTCCTCATCAATTATACTTCAAATCCCAACTTAAATCATCCATACAACAACCTATAAACTACTGTTTTTGTACATGCAAAAATAGAACAGAAAAGTACCCATTCATTCTCCATTTTCCAGCACATCTTCAACAACAATTCCATATTCAATCTATCCCTATTCAGTCATAATAAAAATTATGCTAATATATACCACAATAGGTCAGCATTTCACTTACTTGATTAGCTTGAATGCCACCTCCAAATGCCAAGTTTGCTTAGCCTCACATGCATGCTAGAACATTTCAAGAATAGTGAAGGAGTAGGGTTGTTTCGGAAATGACAAAAAGAAGACAACAAAATGTAACAATATTCTACCTCTAAACTTATCTTTATAATGGATTTTGCATGGGTTTTGGGGTGGTAATGTACAGAATTAGAGCAAAAATTCAAAGGTGTGGGTGAGGTATGGATTTCGGGAGTGAGAGGGAGAAGAAGGATAGAGTACAACAGAAACATTTCAAAGGAGCTCAATGTGTTGGTCACATGGTGTAAGATGAGTGTTCTTTCATTAAAGACACTTATCATGTAAATAAAGCAAGACACATGTCCTCCTTCTTTAGCTGCCAAATGTCACTAAATTCCTAAGCCATTTATCACTTAATTCTCTAAGCCATTTGTCACTCATTTGATAGGCTTAGTCATCCTAAATTTTCACATGTCAACTTGTCTTGCGACTTGAAATTTTTCCTAGACTAAATGTATATATTAATCCATCAATCTTCCAATTGTGACAACTAATTTCAAATTACTAATTGTAATCCATCAAACTAAAAGCCAAGACATTAACAATGCAAATTCATATCACAATTATTTTAAACCTTTCATATTGCAGAATATGTTAATTAAGTGCACATAACATTTCTGTAATATTTTTCAAAATCATAAATCATATGTGTATGCTATTATTATGCATATGAATGAAATCATGAAATCATGTTCTAAATGTACCAAATACATTCTATATCATGCAACTCATGAGGCTCAATAATCTAATTTTTAATCCCTCATTATGGAAATCGGTTATTACAATGAGCAAGGCGTCATGTTAATACCGACCCTTAGGTCGGTTAAAGTCTTATCTAGTTTTAAACTACTAATTTCATAAAGGATGATAACACTCCTTGGACATGTGAGCTTCTCTGGTAGATTGTTGTTCAGAATTTCTAAACACCATTTACTCAATGTTACAGTTGCAAACTCCTCCAACTTTTCCTTGTTTGATAGTAGCTCCTTCGAAATTTTTAAGTGAAGCTGCATTTGCACAAGAGCTTCAACAAGGGGTAAGTTAATCTGAAGTTGCTTAAAAATTCAAGGAACCTACCAAACTGTGCATCCATTATGTTTTTATTCACTTTAGTAGGATAAGGGATGACAAGTTGATATTCCTTAACTTTTCTAGGGTGGCTTTCACCTTCAGTTTTTATCTAACTCTTGGTATTCTCCTTCTCAGCTTGGGATTCCTTTTCTTCTTAAAGCTCTTTGCCACTCCTAAGGGTGATTACCATTACACATTCTTTAGGATTTGTTTTAGTGGTATTAGGCAAACTCCCTTGTGATCTTTTCAGATACTAATTTTGCAATTTGACATATTTGAACCTCTAAGTTATGTAAAGAAGCCTTTGTTTATTGATGTCTTGTGCTAGAATCTCAAACAATTTTAGACATCATTTCTTCTATAGTCAGTTTTTTAGGTTGAGGTGGATATGACTGCAATCTCAAAAGAGGGTTGTTCCTTGCTTTCCTTTGATTTCCCTAAGAGAAATTGGGGTGATTCCTCTATCTCAGATTATAGTTATTGTTGTATGGACCCTAGGAGCATTCCCTTGTATAATCTACATGTTCGGGTTGTAATACTTGACAATTTTGACCTGAATGTTCTAGCTTTCTCACCTCACACTATATAAGTTGACATTATGGATATATAGTTAGTCTATCAATTTTCTACTTAGAGCTTCCACCTAGTTCGCCAATTGTGCCACTGTATCCACTTTATATACTCCCACTGGCTTATTAAGTCTAGCTCGAGAAGAGCACCACTGACGGCTGTTCATCGTAATATCTCCAATAAGGTTGTGAGCTGCTTTTGATGTCTTATTAAAATAGCCCCAGCTATTGCATCTATATTATGCCTTGTGTTCTAATTTAGCCCATTATAGAAGGTCTGAATTTGCATCCAAAGTAATAGACTATGATGTGGGAATTTCTTCAATATCTCCTTGAACCTCTCCCATGTGTCATATAGCGCTTCTGAATCAACTTAGGAGTAGGAGGAGATATCATTTCTCAATTTGACAGTATTTGCTAATGGGAAGTACCTCAATAAAAATTTATTTATTACTTGATCTCATGTAGTAAGTTATGATCTTGGCAGAGAGTTTAACCATTGCTTCACCTTTGCCCTTAATAGAAACGGGAATAATTGCAGTCTTATCGTGTTGTCACAGGCCCTATTGATCTTGAAGGTATCACAAATCTCTAGAAAATTTGAGAAATGTGCCTTTGAATCTTCATCTTGTAGTCCATCAAATTGAACAAACTATTTCACCATCTGAATGATACTTGGCTTGATTTTGAAAGTGTCGGCATTCACAATTGATCTAACAACGGTAGACTTTGATCAAGTTTGGTCTAGTGTAATAAAACATCATTCTTGGTTGGTCTACCATGGTTCCTAAATCTTCAGTATCAATTAACTTAAACTGTCTGAGTTGTGTTGTATGGAGATTTCTATGAGCTATTCTCTCAAATTTTGAATCTTCGTCGAATAAGCTCACTAGATTACTTCAGGTCATAAACAGACGAAAGAGTCAAGATCTCATGAAAGATTTAATAAATTAAACAAATAGATTGGAAACAAAAATAAGATAAAATAAAGTAAAAATGGCTAGAAGCCAAAAACTTGATTGATGTTTTCTTATGCTTATAAAGATTTATTAGTTTTACATATGTAATTAGATATAGAAAGTACAGTTCTATCCTACAAGGATTATAAGTACTAATATTAACCATTTTCCTACTATCTAAATGTCAAATTAGATTATGAATTTAATTAAAAATTAAACTAAACAAACTAAAGTAAGATTGACACAATAATGAACTCAAATAAGGAAAAAATACTACAAAAAGTCAATATGAAGTAAATAGTTCCTACATGATGAATCTCCCTAAGAATTCTTAAAAGCTAACTCTTTATTATACAATTAGATTATTAATTATTGGATTGTAAAAATTCCTATCTTATGTTAATATCTTTCTCAAGATTATTAAAAACTAACCCCTAAGTTGATTAACTAAAATCTCTTTTGAATTTAAACCCCTAAGATTGCATTATTGATTTGTAAATTTCACTACTAGGTTTTGAAGTGAATCACAAGTTAGTAAAATGATAATCTACACACAAGAAGGGGGGTTGAATTGTGTAAAATTTTTCGTTT
>JAOTAX010159214.1:0-14425 GCA_025629825.1 Erythroxylum guanchezii
TTTCAAAGTTTTGATTTACACAAGTTTACTAAAATTCTATAAAAGAATTTTATTTCTTACAAACATTTTTGAAAGAGATTTCAAAAGGGGGAATACATAATTCAACCCCCCCTTCTCGTGTATTTGTTATCGTTTTCTAAGTATTGTATTAACGTGTGATTCACTTCACGTTCGACATACTATTGTGTCTTCGTCTTCTTATTGCCTGTGTTTTTACTCTTCTTTTGTGTTTTCTTCCTTCTGTGTTTTCCTCCTTCTGTGTCTTTCTTCCTTTTGTGTTTTCTTCCTTCTGTGTTTTTCTTCCTTCTGTGTTTTTCTTCCTTCTATGTTTTCTTCCTTCTGTGTTTCCTTCCTTCTATGTTTGTCTTCCTTCTGTGTTTTCTTCCTTCTGTGTTTTGTATCTTCTGTGTTTTGCTTCACACTTAATACACTTATCAGAATAGTTCATTTATTTATAATATTATTATTATTTGACTTTCATCAAAATTATTAGATGTAAAGTCATCTTGACTTAACAAAGGAGACCATGAAAACTCTTCTAGCTTTTTCTTCCTTTGTTTTCTTTTATGTTAAGAGTTTTTTTCTTTTAAGTTTAATAATTAAACCCCTAGTTAAGGTTCGAGATGTAGCTTGTAATGGTTCTTTTCACTAATGTATGATTTGATATTCATTTAGTTGAATATATTCTCTTTCTTTTTGATATTTGAGAGGTGAAATATGATACGTATTTTAGGAGAACGAATGCTTTAGTGCTACAGAACAAAAGTATTCTAGACTATTATGAAAATCTAACAGATTAACTATTCTTAATGAATTTTGTTAGGATGAATTATACAACAAGAAGTGGTAGTTTCCTAATTTGATATACTTGCATGCCTTGAGAGAGTTCATAAATGCTTTAGGTTAATTGTTATTTTAAACTAGATTACTAATCTTATATAATAATTAAAATATCATATAAGCAAACCCCATAGCCTTAACACTTTGTTTCTTAACTTCCTTGCACAATCTTTTTTTTAGCTTATCAATTTTCCAAAATCTTATTGATTTTAATATTATTGTTTAGCTAGGATTGACTGACATATTAATAAATTTCCTATAGGATTGAAACCTTGGATTACTCTAATTTTAATAACTTGTAATTAAATTTATATGCTTATAGATATATTTAGTTACCAACATCATTATTGAGATAAAGAAACAACAACCACATAGGATTTTCTTAAGGGATATTCAAATGTAGGTGATTAGTGCAAATCCTTCATAGATCAAATTAATTCTAAGGGCGAGGAACTATGAGTTGGATCAAGTTCTTCTCCATTTGCTATTGAGTGGATCAGTTAGGGAAGACATGATTACATTCATTAAGGAATAATATTTGGTGATCCAAACTCTTCCATTAAATGGACCTAAAGAAAGTGAGCTTTAAATGAGGAGTTTCCTTTACTATATGAGTGATTGAGCAAGATGATGCCTTTATGTTGAGATTTTTCCCTCTCTATAAGACCAATGAGTTAAAAATGCCAATTCGGAGCTTTGCATGAAAAAAAAAAAAGGGGAAAGCATTCCATGAAGCTTAGGAATGATATAAAGCTTTGCTTAGATAATGCCCATATTATCTGTACTCCCTTTGATTTATTATACAATTCTTTTACAAAGGCCTTAAACTTACGTGTCAAATTTTAGTTGACACTATGGCATAAAAGATCGTACATAAAAAAAAATTAATAAGGAGGTCAAAGAGATCTTCGACATTTTAGACAGAAATTCTTCAACTAAAATGATAAGCAGAAATTCAAAAGCTTCCTTTTATAAGGTGTAAGCATGTTAAAACATGGCATCTCAAGTAGCTGTTATGTTATGCCAGATGAAGATTTTTATAAACTGAGACATGGGCAATAGAGAAATGTGCTATTAGTATGGCAAGTATGGGCATCCTTCCCATGCATGTATGAATGTAAGGTTAACCTCGAACTACTATGAAGAAGCAAAGTATATGTCTACCTATGAAGGAAAACAAGTGACAAGGAATGGCTCTTTCTTTAACACTTATAATCTAAGGTACAATAATCACCCAAAATTTTTTATAGAAGAAGTAAGGAGCTAAAGCAGGCAGAATAATAAGAACAAATTGGTTCCATTAAAGAATTTAGTTCCAATAGCTAATGCTACAAAACTAGAGGATGAAAGAGTTGCTCAAGTAATCTATGTTTTTGTGTATAAAAATTAAAGAAAATGGATAATTTGGGGAAGCTTAAAAAGGTTATGTATTCTAATTATGCAACCATCTATAATATGGATTTTCATGTGAGTCATTTAGGTAAGGTGGTGAGTGAAAGACGTCCAAGGAAGTTTTTGAGTAATGCCAAGGTGAATCTTCAAGATCAAGTGTTTGCCATTACACTCAAGAGTAGAAAAAAAAACTTAATTTTGATGTTACTAGAGAAAAGCTAGTGAGAAAGTCAAAAAAAAATATTGAGTAAGAGAGTGAGAACAAGATGGAAAATTGGCATTAAATTCAATCAACACCAATCAAGAGCAAAACCTTCAACTCATTATGAAGCCTTACATGTTGTAAATTATATTCCCTCAAAGGTTAAAGAAGATTATGAATGAAGACAACTTTTAGAAGTACTTGGAGATCTTCAAAATGTTGTACATTAATATCCTTTGTCAATGCATTAGCTTAGATGCCATCTTATGTGAAGTTTTAAAAGGAGATTATCTCTACTAAAAAAATAGAAGACAATGTTATAATACCTTTAATAAAGGAGTGCATTGTTATATTCCTTTTCAACTTAGTGTTTTTATTGCTATTAGATGTTTATATGATTTAGGTATAAATTATAATCTTATACCTTTATCTAGGAATATGGGAGCTTAAGCCAACAAATGTTTCATTCTAACTTGTGGATCATTTAATTAAGCACCTAATTGAGGTAATGGCAGACATACTTGTTAAAGTGAGAATTTTATCTATTTTAAATTTATTAGTAATGTACATAGAGTATGACACTAAGGCCCTCGTTATATTAAGGAGATAATTTTTGACAATTAGAGAGGCTATAACTAATATGGTTAAAGAAAGTTAACCCTTCATATGGTTAAGAAGAAGATTAAATTCCACATCAACATATTGCCTTTAATAAAGAATGTTATAGGATATACATTATAGACTCTATTATGTATGACGTACCTAAAGTTGGTTATGATGATCCTCATAAAACATGTAAAAATGTAGAATTTAAGGAGAAGGAGGAGGATTGCACTCCTAATGATGATTCTTTTATGTTAGAAGGAAAGCTTAAACCCTTACCATCTACCAAGAAGCACCTAACCTTTAATTGAAGACATTGACTCCTCATTGGTGGTATACAGACTTATGAAAAAATATAATATTTATCATTTTGAATTCACTTTTTCTTCTCTTAGTTCTGTGCAGGAAAGAATTTGAGCTCTTCCAACTGGAGATTATAAATGAGTGAAGAGCATAAGAAGGACGTTCAACTAAAAAACTTCTAAAGAAGAGCTTATTGGGAGTTAACCCAATGATTCCAACTTTATTGTTTTTTTTCTTTTCTTTTCTTTTCTTTTCTTATTTTTATTTTCTACTGTGTGTTTTCTTTTGTAGGATGAGTTTGGTAGAATTTCTTGAATTTTACCTCACTAAACTTGCACATGATTAAGGGAGATTTCTTAATATTAATATTCTCATTTGATTGATTTTATCATCATATTTACTTAACATTGAGGGCAAATTCATATTTTAAGTGTGGAAGGTTGAAATTTCTAAAAACATTTCTTAGTTTTATGTTCAACTAACATAGTTTCTTTTTAATGTGTTTCCTTTGCTTATTTTAGGTAACCATTTTTACATCATTATGTTTTACTTCATACATACATAGAGTTTAGTTTTTTTGAAAGTGAAATAAGAACTTATTAATCCCTAGCGAAAGTTATTACACCACTACCATGCAATACTATTCACAGAGGTAACTTTAATATAAAATTGAGATCAACGTTACAATTTCAAATATTCCATCTAAGCTTTATGCCTCTAGTGAGATTGCCTTGTGCTCCCCTCACTATAATGATCTCTCTAATCTAATTTATAGTGTTACCTGCTAGCTGGTGTTTTCTAGTAGGTTCCTTTTTATATAATCTGTTGTTTCTTTCTCTCTATATTACATAGATTGTTGAAATAAAAACAGTTTTAAGTAAGGCACCACTTTTCTTGAGTTCCTTGATAACCCATGCCACTATTGTATTCCATTCTTATGCTTGACATTACTCTATTAAAAGATGCAGTATTTTATTCCAAATTAGTTTAGAGAATCTGTATTGGAAAAAATTGATTCATATCTTCCTCTTCTTCTTCACATAGGATAAAAATAGGATCAAAGGAGCCAAAACACCTATCCTTGGTTCTAATCTTATTTTTTTATAACCATTCAACTAATCAAGGAGGTTTTAGGATTTAAGGTTGGTTTCCATAAGATCTCATACCATGAGACCTTTTGAAGGTTAGTTCTGTAGATTTTGTAGCATGATTCATTGGTAAAATACCCTTCGGTTTTGGCTAACCAAATGAATTTGTCTTCACTATGCAATAGATGTAGATAAGGAAGATAATTAGAGAGGGAAGAGGTGCCTCTAAAATTACAATGCCAATCTCCATGTTGTATAAGTGAAGCAACTCTAAAATCAGAAGGAATTCTATTCCTTAAGTGCATAAGATCATTTATCAAATATAAATGGATGTGGTCATTCCATTTGTCTTGCCAAAACCATATTTTTTTCACCATTCCCTAATTTGTGCTTGATCTAAGGGTATAAGAGACTTCACAAGTTTGGCATCTATGAGAAGCAATAGGAATGTTTGCCAGATGTTTTGATTTTTTAGGTAATATTCATTAACCCATTTGATCCAAAGTGCTCCTTTGTCAATATATAACTTCTAGATTCTTTTTCTTTGGAGGACTTTTTACATAAGAGAGATGAGTATAATACCCAACCCTCTAGTATGCCACCCCCATAAGTCCTCTTAAGGATAAAAATCTCCTATTTAACCTTAGCAGCTTTTGAGTTTTTTTTTCCTTAACAGACTATAAGAAAGCCTTAATACTCCTCTCAGTTGCCTTGATGACTCTCTTGAGAAGAACTAAGTAGGCACTCTAATGTATGGAGACTATTTAGAAATAAATTGATTAAAGTGAGTTTGGCAGTAAAAGAAACAAATATGTTTTTCCAAGCATTGATTTTGGTTTTGTATGATTCAATCAGAGGAATGCAATCCCTACACTTTGGCTTAACAGTTGTAATTGGAATGCCAAGATATCTTAAATGTGGAGATTGAATACTAAATCCAATTCCCCTACTTAGTTCAAATTGGTTACTCAAATCAAAAGAAATGAACAAGTTGTTTTGTTAGTATTAAACTTTAACCAGAACAGGTTAAGAATAGCCCTAGAATAGCTAAGATAATTTCAGCGAATTAGATGTTAGCCCTGCACAATAGCATAATATCATTAGAAAATATCAAGTGTGTGATCTCATTAGAAAATATCAAGTGTGTGATCCTTAACTCAATACATTTATGATGGTATTGAAACATGTCATTGTAAGAAATTAGTTTATTGAGCATCCTGGATAAAGCTTCCATAGCTATTATGAATAAGTGAGGGGAAAGTGGGTTCCTTTTTCTTATTCCCCTAGAATTTATGAATATTGAGGTAGGAGTTCCATTAATAAGGATACTAAAGGAAGTTGTAGTGATGCATTATGTTATCCATTTAGTAAACAACTTCTGATAACTTTACCTAAGGTGTAAACTTTCATTAAATCCTGTATAACCAATATATTATCGCCAATTGATCTCCCAATAATGAAAGCTCCTTGAGCATGATCAATGACATCCTTCAAAGCCAACTTCATTTTGTTTACTAGAATCTTTGCAATTACTTTATAGACAGTGTTTCAACAGGAGATAAGTTTGAAATCCAACATGAAAGAAGGGTTCTGCTTCATAAGGATAAGAAAGATAAACGTTTGATTTTCCTTCAACATATTAGAAGAAGCAAAAAATCCTGCATAACTTAAGTAAAAATTTTACCAATGGTTTCCCAATTCTCATAAAAAAAGTAAGCAAAATATCTATAAGGTCTTAGAGCTTTGGATGGATGCAGAACAAACAGAACTTCTTTTATCTCCTATTACTCCTTTATTTCCTAACTAATACCTCTTTCCAACAATTTACCAAAGTTGAATTCCCTAAAGGTACTGTTATCTTTAGATCCTACCTGATTAGTGAAGAAATCTAGGGCTATTTCTTGCAAATTTTCCTAATTAGTGTGAAGTACCCCATTTTTATCTATTATATTAGTTATCTTGTTTCTATTTCTTCTGAATAGGATAAAAGAATGAAAGAATTTGGTGTTGGCATCTCCATCCCTTGTCTAATTGATCCTTCATTTTTTTAAGATGGAAATTTGCAAGGAGAAAAGCTCCTAATACTCCTTCAATATTTGATTTTCTAATACTCTCATAGTATTATTATGAGGGTATTTGTAGCAATTCTCTTAAGACTATCTTAAATTGTTTTTTTCCTTCTGATACCCCTTTAGTCGCTCTTTAGCAAACTCCTTAATGGAAGCCTTTACAAGTTTAAGTTTCTTCATAAGCTACAAGGCTTTGAAGCCTTTCATTTCTACATTCCACTCAGCAAACACTAACTCTTGAAAACCTGATCTTTGTACTAAGCCATTAAAAAATTCGAAAGGAAACCCTAATGCTCTGAAAGGAATAAAACTTAGGACATTTATCCAAGATTGATTACCAATACTTTATCTAAGTTTTTTTATCATCAATCTCCTTGCCATTTGCTGGTCCCGGTAAAAAATTAACTTATGTAATTTTGATCCATTAAACCCACTTTTTGCACCAATTTTATGAGTTATCTATAGGTTCCAGCTTAGTGATTTTTGCCTCTTTCAGCTTCCAGTAGAGATGAGATATAATTAAAATCCCCAGTTAATATCCACAGATCCGTAATCCAGCATGTAAGCATTGATATCTTCCCAAATTTTGGCTCTCTAAAATAAGAAGTTTGATGTATGAATGATTGTCATTTCAAACTCGATCTGCACTCTATATAGCTAACATTTCAAATGTAGTGCTTGATTTGATTCCTAAGTTACTTAAACTATGATTTTCTTATGGTTGTAAATATATGTGCTTCCATTAAAGTGGTAAGTATGGTTAGAGATGATTTTCCATTAAAAAATTTCAAGAAGTCCTACAAAACAAAGCTTCTTTTCTTTAATGACTCTCTAACAGATTACCTTTTAAAAGGGTCATTGAGCCCTCTGACATTCCAAATGAGAATTTTCATGTTTTGTCAGGGGGTGATCCCCTTTCTGATTGATTTTTCCTTTCCTTATAGCAGAAGTCCTTTTGGAGCTATTGGTGAATTCCTTCTCCTTTTACTTTTCCACAGTAATCTCCACCTATTCAATTGATTCATCCC
The DNA here is from genome assembly GCA_025629825.1 of Erythroxylum guanchezii. Lineage (NCBI taxonomy): Eukaryota > Viridiplantae > Streptophyta > Magnoliopsida > Malpighiales > Erythroxylaceae > Erythroxylum > Erythroxylum guanchezii. The sequence continues at coordinate 7,526 of JAOTAX010159214.1, forward strand.
TGAGGTATTTAGTACCCTTATGAACAGACGGAGCTTATGCCAATAGGTTAAGGTTAGATTCTGATACACAGAGATCCTTTGTCCCCTCTTGTGTTTCAGTAACAAATTCAACACATCCTTCCTCTGAATTTTGTTCTCTATTGGTATTAGTAATAATCTGAGGGACTTGAACCATGAGTTCTCTATATCCTCTATTTTTGAAAATTCTTCTTATAACGGTCCATTGCTTACTTAAATTATTTGGCTTTCAAGGGTAAGTGACTAGTATTTTCCCTTCTTAATAATTCCCCTATCTCTCCCAACTTCAAAATAGGAATGTTATTAGGTATTTTTGCATCTTTCTTAATTTCAATACACATTTTAGAAAAGATGATCCTCTCCATACTTTTAGTTTATGTGTCCATGTATATTGGCTTTCTTATGGAACCAGTTAGAAAGCTAAGTCCCTCAATGGTCTAAAATTCCAAGGGAACATTATGAAAATTGACCCAAATGGGAATGCTATCAGTGCTTGCTCTATCACGGTCTATACATAGTTTCCATTTCTTTATAAACATTAGTTGACCTCCTAAATGTCAGGGACCCGCCTTCAGTATCTCATTTAAACAAGTTTCATAGTTGAATTTGAATAAAAATGAGTCATCTTCTATGAGCATAGTCTTCTTCTGTAAGGCCCCAACATATACCTGAAAAATATTATAACATGTCTAGTGTAATATCCTACATCCTAAAATTGTTAAGAGATTAAACTGTTAGATTGATTCACATGGGTTATTTCATTTAAGAATTTAAGAGGTGCATTTCATTCACATACATAATATTAGTATACACATATGAATCATGATTTAGAAAACATTGCAAGATAGTATATGCACTCAATTGACATATTCTAGGGTATGGAACGAAAATGAATATGATCTGAATGTGCATTCCCAATGTTTTGCATTTTGATTTACCAATATCATGAATTGATGGATTATAATGAGTGGATTAGAAATTTATTGTTACAATTAAGTAACTGATGAGGAGTAACTGATGAGGTGATATGTGCATCTAGTCTAAGAAAAATGTTAAAGAGCAAGACAAATTGATACATGGGAATTTAGGTTGATTAGGCTTATGAAATGGTGAAATGTGGCATTGAGAATAAGTGACAAATGGCTCAGTTATATGGATGACAAGTGGCCTAAGTATAATTGTGACAAGTGGCCCTTTAAGTTTGTGACAAATGGCAATTTAGACTTGTGACATGTGGAGCAATAGAATGGTGACATATATAGCCTTACAATTGGTGACAAGTGTAGCCTTACAAATAGTGACATGTAGACGTTTAAATGAGTGACATATAGAGCCTAAAGTAAGTGACACACGGACCAATAGAATAGTAACATATGGACCAATAGAAGGATAACATATGTACCAATAGAATGGTGACACATGGACCAATAGAATGGTGACACATGGATTAGCTTGACCTCCTTTGAAATTTCTAAATAAAATGGATGAAAAAGGCAATAAAAGTGAGAGTGAAGGTCAGCCATAAGGTTAGAAGAGGGAGAAAAAAGAAAATGAGAAGAGAAGGAGAGAAAAAGGGGAAGAGAAGAGGGCAAGGAAAGAAGTTATCAAGGTAAGTTGAAATTCTGGTTTCAATTTCATCTTTCTCTTTCGATCTATCTTTCATATTCTTAGAGCACGAATTTGAAGAAACTCAAAGAATGAAAGTTGTATATATAGTTCTTAACTTGACCTCTGTGAAAGTTTCTTGACAAAATAGTGACTAGAGTTATAGTTATGTTTGTTTCCCTAATACTGCCTGTGATAAACCCCTATGTAGGAACCTTGTATTATTTCCTGTTTTTTTAGGACCTTAGAGTCTGAATTAGTGAAAGTATATGACATGAAAAATTATTATTGATGTTTTATAAATGCTTCTGTGAAATGATTTTGTTAGGAGATGTATTGATGGTGATTTATTGATGGTTGAGTATTGGTTGCCAGTCTGTTTCTAGTGGATGGAGATTATACTTTGAAGGGAGATGCTGTTTGTGTAAATTTTTGGATGTATTAAAACTAATGGAAGTCTAGTTTCAGGGGGCATAAGAATCATGGCATTTGGATCTTTGTAGAGAGAGTTATGATTAAAAAAATAGCTTGGTCATAAAGGAACATTAGGAAGAAAAGGATGTAAACATTGCACATAAGGTTAAGTTAGCTTGATGGTTGAGGAGACATTGAGTTGAATTAGTAAGTGAATTGTTAACCTATTGACATATTTTAGAATAACATTTATGATGATTGATTAGGGATGAGTTGGGTTGTGTTGATGTATGAATATGAGATACATGTTTGAGTAGTAAATACATTGTATATTTGTATGTATAAATGCTCGGGAACTGTGGATCAAGGAGCTCGTACCAAGGATTCTTGAAGTCAAGGGAGTGTACACCAAAAGCTGTGGTAGAGCTTTAAATGTGAATATAGAAGTGCATTTAAAACTGATTTACAGGTATTTTAATTGAGTTTTGAGATTTTCAAAATAAATTCGTTGTGTTGTCCGAATGTTTTCAAAGGATATTCAATTAGCCTTGCATAGTCAGGTTATGGGTACCGTAAGTATCCTTAGCCTAGGTATGCGACGGTTGTCATATGCTCAATAGGTTCCGGGTCATGACATCTAGGGTGTATTAAGAAGTGAACATAACGAATGAATTAAGTGCATCTAAGTATAATAAGAGACATAATGGTACTTAATGTAAAAGACATGGGTAAATGGGTAATTTGTTTGTTTCGACGTGAACATACATACTTAGACGTGAAATATATATAGGATTTTTTTACATGTTTGCTTGGATTTATGAGCGTGATGTGAGGGGAATTGATAAAAAGAAGTATTCCATAAGCAAATTGGATGTGTTTTGTGTTGCTCTTGCATGATAAGACCGAAGTTAGTTGATTTAGGATGTGTACCTCACTGGATAGATAGGTTTCATTAAACAAACTTCTATAATTTGGCCATATCTTCGCTTGTATACCTCCAAATTTGATGATTCAAATTAGAGATTAAACTAGAGAATTGGGTTTAAAACTTTTATGAAAGAACCAAAATTTGATTCTACCTCTAAGATTTTTTAATTCTAGATTGAAATTGAGTTATGACTGTTGTCCCCATTTTCGAACAGCCTGTAGTGTTTTGGGTATAAATCCTAGAATAATAAACCAAATTGTATGAAATTTATGTCACTATAAAATTAAACCATAGGGGAATGAAATTAATTGATAAGATTATAGGCCAATGTGGGAAGTAACGAAAGAAAGACCAATATGCAATTTTTCTAAAGTTAACACATGGACCAGTTGGATTACGGCATGTATGACCAATAATAATAAAAAAATTTTGTCCAATAGGAATTAAGCATATGTGTGAGTCTTAAAAGTTCATGAAGAGTCATATGGAGATGGGAGATGGACGACACTTTGAGGGTTTTAACTTTATATTTTTTTTCTCCTCTCCATTTCACCTTCTTCATCCCATCATTTTGCATGTAAGGAATCAAGCTATCCTATAGGTGGAAATTGGAAATCAAGGTAAAAGTTATTGGTTTTCCCTTCCTCTTTATCTCTTCTTACTTTGCTTATGAAGAACTGAAATTATAAGGTTGGAAGTGGGATTAACATGTGTATTTGTGGTGTTTCTAGTTGGTGAGTCAAGCGAAGCCAAAGAGAAAGGGAAGGAAAGGCAATAGAAGACCAACTTTGTCAATTTTGAGGTTTGGGACTTCACTTAGTTAACTTCTGTATTTTCGTATATTTGAATGCGTACAAAGATTCATTTGGATGTGGAATCGTTTCTAGGATGATGCTTTGGTCTTATTTTGGTGTTATCTTACACATAATTAGTTGAATATGACAAGAGAGTATCTTGTAGTGGAATTCTGTCTAGGGTTTGTTGAACTAGTCACATTGTTTGGGTCATAACGTAGCCTACAGACCTCTAAATTGAGTGATTTCAGTTGAATATGAAACCTAAGACATAGAACTAAAAATATATAAAAGATACTCTAACTTAATTCTGGCTTTATGACATTGGAAATTGGGATCGAAAATGGTAACTTGATGCTGCCCCTGTTTTTGAGCAGCTTGTGATATTTGGTCTATATCTCGTGATTGGGAAGTCCAAATGGTCTAATTATTAGTGATGTAGAAACTAGAGATATAGGGGAACAAATTTGGAGAAGACTCAAACCATAATTCAAACGTTTTCTATATGCATATTAAGGAACAACTGCAGTCCATCATGTGATTTACTTCTGGACTGATTAGTTGCTTATTTTTAGACCACTATGGGCTTGGCCCAAATTACATTATTTTGAGTTTGTTTTCGTTTCTGATTTTTATCAAATCTTATCTGAACCTTTTTGAACATCTATGAAACTTTTTAAAAACCTAGAAATAAATGAAATAGGGCTTACCATATGTGAATTGGCCGATTTAACATTGGAATTTAAGATTGAGCATAATTATTCCAAAGAAAACTTACATGTACATAAATGATTTGTATGAATATTTATTGCTCATAAGTGTATATTCTGATTATAAAAGTGTTATTTTGACACCCTTCTAATGGTGGTAAGTTATGACTTGCATGTATGAACACAGATACAAATTTTATGACTTGAAATCTATATCATATAACTTATCAATATATGAATTGTGAAATTGGCAAATTGATAAAGGAAATGTTATAGTGCTTGCTCTATTGTTTTGGTGGTGGATAGATAGGCATGCCTATAGGGATACAGTGCAGCTGCTACAGTTTGACACTAATGGTGTCTTCATTTCCAGACTATAATGTCTCCAAAATTTGATGCCTTCGGATATCCACAGTTTGATATCTTCAGATATCCATAGCTCTCGTTATCCACACCCACAGGAATGTGCAGGCCTAACACAGAAAGTAAAGTAAACAGATATAAATAAGAAATACAACATGACAACATAAATAATCGGTATTGATGAGCATTTGCATTTGTATTGATAATTTGTACATTGAGCACTGTATATCAATGTTTGACTTTTAAAGGTAAATTTATGGTATATGAACAACATATTGAAGCATGTTTGCATTATGTATTTGACTAAGTATGCCATCACTATTTATATTTGTTCTAATGTTCATGAATGTATGTGCTTAACGGATGACTGCTGTGAGTGGTCATCCAAAATAAGTGTTTCCCCACTAAGCTTTCAAGCTTAGCACTGGTATTAATTCATGTAGGTTCAAGTAATAGAAACGAGGTATAAGGAACATCTGTAGGGACTAAGGCTAACAGATAGGAGAAAAAGTACTTTGGAATGTGTTTTTAGTTAAAGATGATTGTACATGTAATGAAGAAGGAAGTTGTATATTTTCAATTGGACTACCATGTAAATGTAAAGATGTATTACTACCGTTAAATGATAATGCTAAGTATTGGGAAGTTTTGTAATGTGTATATGTATAGTATTAATAGAATTGTATACCTTGAATACATATATAGGAATTTGGTTACTAAGTGTGTGGATGGTTGTAGGTTCCATATAGGGGGTGTTACATCTTCAGACCCTTTTTCTCCATCTAGTAGTGGCCTAGGCTTGCACAACTAAAAAAGTAGGTCTTTTACTCTAGAAGAACCCTACTAAAGATGAGGACCATATAGAGGCTCTAGCTGTCAGTAACTCTATAGGAGGTATGAGTACATTATCGACCATGACATTTTGGAAATGTTTGAGTTTTTCTTTATGATGTTCGATGTCTATTTTATTTTTCCAAGGTCTAGCAGGTTAGTGAACTAAGGGTTCACCCTTTTGCAATTTCCTTACATTTTGTTTCATTGGAGCATCTACACCATTCTTGTCACTTTGAACAACTCAAGTTAACTTTGGGATGACGATTACTCATTTGCTTCATCACTAGCATTCCCAGGGGATAATGACTGCCTATAATGGTCTTCCATGTTAGTAAGACCCTACTAAAGGTCACACTAGGAGCTCCAACCAGAATGGCAACAAACCAGACTTAGGGGTTAACTTTCCAAAAATAAATAGTTTCAAGGGCAAAAAGGTAATAAGGCTAGATAGGAGGCAGAGAATTTAAGGCTAGAAAGTTTGATGATTAATGTTGATGTGGTTCCTTAAAAGTGAGTATTGGTTGTTTTACATACAGTTTAGTTTTTATTTTAATTTTTTGCAATATGAAATGTTTTGAAAAAATTTTATTTTATTATTTCATTGAATTAAAGGTATTGGAAATTTAATGCAAAATGAATGTTCTATTTTTCATTCCTTCACAGATTTTTAGTTATTGTGCAGATTTTGTGTAAGGTAGATTACTTTATGACAAAAAATTTCCCTTTCAATTGTTTGGGTTGTCAAGGTTTTTTGAATCCTTTTATTACTTCTCTATTAATGAATAATATTAGGTGAAATACTTTTTTAAGTGTGGGGGTGGAATTGATATTGATATAATTATACCTTAATTTTCCAAAAAAAATTCAAATTTTTTGTGTTATTATTTTTTTCATTTTGTATGAAAAACAAGTAATTGCGCCTTAATATATGATTAGTAGAACTTTTGCTTATGATTTGATGTGAAAGTTGGGTATGGTGTGCAAAGAAATAAGTGTGGGGAGATGGTGATGTATATAGAGTGGCAATGTAAAAATTGCCAATTAGTGCCAATTTAAAAATGGAAAAATAAGTGAAAAGTGATTATCATAGATTCTTATGCTTAAATAGAATGAAGGAAAAAAGGTTGTAGCAATGAAATGAATAGCTAATGGAGCATTTGTTGGAGTTATGTAAATATAGTGCCCTGGAAAGCAAGTGTATTTACATGTAACTTTATCTTCTTCAGTTACAGTT
>JAOTAX010159224.1:0-14425 GCA_025629825.1 Erythroxylum guanchezii
AACAATCTTACCAAGACCTCAAAACAATTTAATCATGCTTAATGAATAAACTCAACAAAATAAAGAAACAGGTTTGGGGTCCAACATAACATGTCATTTCTGTCAGGTATGTACACGTGTATCCGATGGATGCAAGTGCATATGTCAGTTGGGAATGGGGTGTTACATTCTTTATGTTATCTATCAACCAAACATGTAAGTATGGATCAAACAACTTATTTCACACTATTTACATAATTATTTTCTAACCTAGAGTATTATGATTTGAGTAAGGAGTGTTGTCAAACTTATTCCGAACTACTTGCATAATTATTTTCCAACCTAGTTGAGTAAGGCACATTGTCAAAAAAAATTTGTGACAATAAGGTATTTTAATTGTAAGTCTAATATAAAAATATTTGTATTAACTATATTGATTTTAGTATAACAAAGTTTTAAGAGTTGTATATAAAGTTTTGGGACATTGAAGTGTTAATGTTGTATTGAGAAATGATAAGTAGAATTTGAGTTTTTGTTGTAAAATATTAGACAAAATTTTAAGATTAAAATGATTCTATCCTGGTCAATATTTGCTTAACGTGAAAATTGGTCAATTGAATAAAGAAGAAGTGTTTAAAAAGAAGAACAAGGAAGAGATCTAGTGTCCCTATTTCAATGTTGAACTTCCAATTTGGCACTCATTTGTTTAGTGTGTAATATTTTTTGTTATATATACTTATGAGTATATAACATAGTTTAGTATTCTTTGTATGATCCAATTGTATATTTTGTGTAATGAGATGGTATTTTATAAATAATGTTGTGGTCTTTATGTTATAATAAAAAGGTTTAATAGAGATTATGGGTAACAAAATGGAGAATGAGAAAAGTTAATTAGATGCGAGAACAGTACTTGATTTATACCAAATATATATAAGGTGCCATGGTTTTGAAATTGCTATATAAAAGAGGAAGAAAGATGATAATAATGAATCTAAGAGTAGAATATTTTCATTATAGAGGTTGGTTGCAAAAATTACGAAGATTAATTAGAATGAAACTTAAAAGAAGTAAAAAAAAAAATAAGTTTGGTCACACAAATTACAAAGATTAATTAGAATGAATCTTAAAAGAAGTGAAAAAAAATTAAGTGAAGTGGTCGAGTATGTTATCAATTGGATGAAAGTATTTAAAGCACAATTAAGTTTAAAGATGTTCATAACCATAAATTGATTTTAAGTAAATGTGAGGTTTATAAGATAACATTGAGTTGTGGGTAGTAAACTTATAGAATTAGAATGAACAACAGTTATGGAATTAGATCGTGCAAAAATGTACGATTTATTATTGTAGTTGTAATTGGATATTAGAATATAACATGTTTATGTAAGAATTACTGTAATTATATGGACAAGTTAAGAAGATTAGGTGTGGAAGAAGGAGAGGCAAAAGTAGTTTATAAGATATTTATTAGGATAAAGAAGGATAGTAGATTTTACTGTAAAATGGTTGTAATGAGGAAGGAAAGTTAAGTATTATATTTTTAGGATGGTGCAAGGAGTTAGGAATCATATGTTGAATTTGGTGATGTATTAACATTTGATAGCAGTTATCTCATTAATAAATAACAAATTATATTTGCTCTATTTATTTGTGCAAAAATATCATAGGTAGTTTATATTGCTTTATTATAAATGCTTAAGTAGTAAGACTACCAATATTTTTGTTGGACTTTTTATACATGGTTGAGGTGTATGAATATAAAGTCACATGGAATTATAATTATAAACGAGTATAAGAGTAGATGTAATACCAATGAGATAGTATTTCCTACTGTAAGGCATAGTGGCATATACTAAAGAAATTACTTGAGAAATTTGGTGTCCATAAGAGTTATAAAAAGTTAAAATATACATTTATGGATATTATGTATGATGCCAACAACAATGAATAACTTGTCACAAAATAGAATGAAATAACTTAGGAGTTTGAATTGGAAAATAATTCATAGTTTGAATCTCTTTTTGATGGTTATATAAGGTAGGCTTTAGCATATGTTCGAAGGCATGTTGGTTCAAGAATGTCGATGACACAAAGGAGCGAGAGGATGAACTCTTACTTTTGATAGCTACGTTCATACTTGTAACACATTGAGATAATTTTGAGAAATATGAGGAAGTAATTAGAGAAAAATTAAGCGAGAAATATAGCTTGATTATTGTATGTGGGAAGTGGTATATCATTGGTAACACAGATATTGAGAAAAAAATTTAGAAGACATAAATCAATATCTTATTTCATATTATACAAGAAGAACTAACAAGAGTGATATATTGTGAGGTGAAACAAAGTTAAACTAAAAGGAATATGAGGTTATATGATGTAAAGTAGACAAGTGAAGTGTGCAATATGCTCGAGCAACATATAGTTACATAAAAAGAGTCACCCCCAATAGCTAGGTTTAGCTGCTTATTGTTTGAATTTAAAGGGATTATGTATTGACACATATTTAATTCTTTTAGTGGGGGTGAAGATTAAGTAATTTTTACAAAATATGTTTGTTAAGAGGTGTTACAAAGATGTTCAATGGCATACAAAAATAAAGGTTGGACATTTAAGAGGATGATAAGATTCTTGTTAAGAGGAAAAGAAAATTGGAATCAATTTTCTATAAGGACCTTGATTATGTTGAAAAAATGAAATCAAAATTTGGCTATCTATATGATATGTTAGAAGAAGAAAATAAAAAATTACAAATGAAGATATAATTGAATCAGGGGATGCTGATGATCATTAAATACAGATAAAATCTCTTGTAAAAGAAATTAGATTGATGGACTCACTTATATCCTAGCCACATGATAGGCCAAGAAAAAGAATGTTGAGATCTTAAGTGGAGGAGTTCTAAAAGAAGAACTATAAAAGGTAGCAGGCTAGCTAATTCAGAATTATATTGGCATTAATAAATTTACATATTCAATGTGTTTTTTCATGATATTACTAAACAATTGATGATATATATAGTTTCTTGTTTAATGTCGTTAATTGGGTGTGATGGTGATTAAGGATGAAAATTTAGAAACATATTTCAACAACGACGGAGACAGAGTTAGAAATATGAAATTCCATTTCATTCCATTTAATTAGCTGATAAAATTTATTGTATGATTTGGTAATAATATGTATAAGCTGCCATGAATGTTTGTAATAGAACATATGAAAGTACTCATATATATATATATATATATATATATTTAAAACTAACTTTCTTTATAAACTATGAATAGGTTTTAGCCTCAACTTTGATAGCTTATACTAACTTACTAATGTTTATGGATAATCTTAGAAGTAGTTGATGTATTTAAGTACCAAATTTAGGATGGTGAATTTAGTATTATGGTTGGTTAAATATGAAAAGAAGATTAAAAATTTTGGATAACAAAACAACCACTATAAACTAAAGTTATGTTCGTCTACTTGATCTTGGTATTTTAAGTAAAAGAACTAAAAATTGCATAAGGTATGTGATAGGTCCGTAATTTTCATATTTGTAAGGTTAAGTTTGTTATGATTTAACATTTTATATCTATTTTAGGATATTATCTGCAATAGTTTACGTTTATGTTTCAAGAAAAAGTTGATGAGTCCCTAGTCAGCTCCATATCGGATACTATATGTAGATCTATAACTGACACATATGCATACAAAATAAAACACTTATAAGATTGCCACAGATGACCCCATATGATAATCTCAAATCTATGATGAAAATGTTCAACAGATTGACCAAAGATTTTGGGTTACTCTTGTAAGGCTACTTCTTATATAAGCTTGTACAACTAGATGTTGAAGTGTTGACTTATGTTTAATTTCTAATCCTAAAGTTAAACTACATTTTAGAAAAAGTCAGAGTTAGTAATTGAAAGTATAATGAATGGTATACATAACCTCATTCTTATTATTATATCCTTTATATTTTATTTGACAAAAGTTATAGAAATATCCCTAACATTTTTATTAAAATACAAGTTAGATTTTAACATTTTAGAGCATTCAAAATGAAGTCTAATGTTTGTAAAAATTTTAAAATAAACCATAAGGACAAAATTTTAGATAGAATTAAGTTTTAAATCCCCCTATAAACATGATTAGGGATGGCTAATAGTGACTAACATGAATAAGATTTTAGGAAGATGATTAAGATCTTCACATGGATTTCTAGATAGGAATGACATATGAACCTAAGCCCAGCTCGACCTAACTTGAAGTTAATGGACAAACTAGGGTTTTGGTTGAGTTTGGACCTTAATTTTAAAAAAAATATGTTAACAAGTCAAGTGCTTTTATCACTTGACCTGTTATCAAATCAACATGGGCCAAGCTTGGGCTCTCTTCTCCTTCTCTTCTCTTACGTTATTTATTCAAAACAAAACTATAGATTAATGTCAATTAATCTATAGTGCCTTGCAGTCAACTTTGCTCCACTATGCTCAGTGCTCCTCCTCCAGCGTGCCTCCAGCTTTAATGTGTTCCTCCTCTGTGTACAATGTGCTCCCTCTACTCCAATGTCCAGCCACCAACTTTATCGACACTCCTCACTCCATTACAGCTGTTAGCCCCGGAATTTTTTATTATTAAGCATGATTTAAAGAAATTTTGAGGTCTTGATAGATTAATTTATCTTGGAATCAATTAGCATGTTAATGTTAATGAGATTATATGACATAGACTAATTGAATTCAAGTGGTAGGGTGGTAAGAATGTATAAGGGGCATTGTTGGAAGATCACTTAAGTTGTAAAGTCTTAAGGCAACGAAGGAAGGGCAAGTTGGACATTTTAGCTTCATTAAGACTATAAAAGGGAGAAAGAAGGCTTGTCTTGCATTTGAAAGAGAGAGAAAACAAATTGAAGAAAGAAGGGAGAGAGTTTTGTGAGTTTGGAGAAAAAGGAGAGTTATGTTAGGTTTTGATTTTTCTTAACCTTCAAAAGGGATTTTGAGGGTAAGCAAGAAGGGAAAAAAGAAGAGGAAGGCTAAAGGTTCAATTAGAGCCAAGAAAATCATTATTTGGTGAAGATTTAAGGTAAGTGTATGTTTAATCTTTTGGATTTTGGATAGGGTTTTGGTTCAAAGAGCTTAGGAAATTCATGGGTTTAAGTATTCTATGATCAATTTCATGCATAAGTTTCTTTGGGTTTTCCAATTTGAATTCCTTTTGATTTGCAGTTTTTTTCAATGTTGAAGAAAATCAAGAGAGGCAAGAGAAGCAAGAGTAGAGGAATTTTGAGCAAGGTTTTCAAGCAAGGAAATTAAGGTGGGTTGCATTTTTATAATTGAGTTAATGAGCCATAAATGTTCTTCAAATAAATGGGATTTAATGATTTTCCAACTACTTTATAAATATGTATTTCTTATTCTTTAAATGCTTGAGAATGTGCCATATGTTATTGTGTGTGAATTTTGAGAATGAATTCTAATTGCTTCACAATTGTTGTATTTGTTCCTTTTGAATGAGTTGAGAAATGACTTTTATGCTTGGTATAGGAATGTGGTTGTTGAATTGTGAAATGATGATGGGAATGCATATGAAATATGTCATGTTCATGAAAAGCAAGTTTTTGAAATGTGCCATATGGGCAAACGGTTTTTAGTTCATGAATTACATGTTATGTGGGATTGGTGTAGTCCATCCAAGAATGTCATGTGCACGTTGACCAACTTAAAGGCCTTTCCCACCTGCCTGCTTGTGGCACGGAGCTCCTTCATAGACTCCCTCAAGTTTACTACTACACAGGACCATTATGTGGAATTGTGTAGTTCGTCGTGTTTACGGATCTGCCCAAACCATTTTGATGTGATTATGTGTTACTTACATTGACAAGTTTGATGAATGCTTAACTTATGTGAGTTGTGAATTGGTTTGATATGTTGAGAATTTTAGGAATATATGTTTCACGGATTTCATATAAATTTGCCTTGATCATGATTATTGCCAATGGTTTTGCTTGTTACCGATTATAAGAGTGTTACCTATGAGCATTAAGCTCAACCCCTTTCCTTCCCTTTTGCAAGTGATGAGAAACATTTCGAGTGATCAAGTCGATCGTCAAGGCATCACTCTAACTTGCATATTTTGTTCTTTTGAAGCTAGATTTTGTAAAATAATGCTTTAGTTGCATTTTGAGGAATTGTAGTTCTTGTAAAGTTTGTATTTTGGATTATGTTGTAAGGTGGCTCGAAATGCCCACTAAAGCGTTGTAAAACCCTTATTTTGATGTGAATGAAATACATATACATTATGGTTGGTTGTGGCATTTCAAGTCTTTGCATTGAAAATTTTAAGTTTTCATAGGGGTAGGATTTGTGTTCTGGATTTGAGAGAAAAATGCACTACTATAGGATGAATTTGACCAAGTTGTCTCATATAAGTTGTAGATTGTCCATTTAGCTTTCCAACGATATAAAGTATGCGATTTTTGGATGTCGGAGTTAAGAGATATGATCGTTTGAGTAGGTGATGTTGCATAGGATGTGTATCCCAAATAATTAGAGTTTATAGAGTAATATCGCACTAGGATTGTTTGTTTTGGCAAGATTATGAGAAAAAGGGATGTTAGGATGGGATTAGGATCCATTGAAGGGGTTTTGGACAGTGAAAAATTTTGTTTCACCCAAAGGTTACATGGTTTGCCTGTGTGAAATTCACACAGGCTGTGTGTTTTTAGTGCAGAAGCACAATTACACCCAAAAGTCACATGGTCTGCCTGTGTTGGTTCACACGGCTCGTGTTTTGACCCTCTAAATGACAAAATCTCGTTTAAGTTCTTTAAGAAAGTTGTAGATCAAGAAGTTCTCTTCGAAGCCGTCTAAATAAAACCTTAACCTGATATCTCTAGTGAAAGTTATGCCAATTGTCCCGAGATAGGTACAAAGTGATTGAGGACATGAGCATGGTTGATTTTTTTGGGCATAACTTTATAACCCGACTTCCAAATGAAGTGATTCTTGAGGCATTGGATTCCCAACACATTTTTCTATCTTTACAAAAAAAATTGATATCCATTGGTGATGAATTCAAAAAGATTTATTGAAAGAAAGTGAGGGGTCGGTTAGGAGAGCATGTTTGGGCCATGAATATACTTTGGTTTCTTAAGCATATCGTCATCTATAGAATTCCGACTTAGTTGGTTCTTGCTACAAAATAAACTAGAGACAAATAGCTACAATTTTGAAGAAGTCAATTGTGATTATTATGATTTCTTTATGTTGGCTTGCCTTTTTAGCTTGAGATGTTATAAGAATGATGAGGAACCGATGATGGCTAATGAGGGTGCTTTGACATAACCCTACAAGGAAACTCGCTCACGCTTTATAGTTGGGCTCTGGAAATGGAGTCCAACAGTTGTGGTATCAGAGCGACTATGTTTAGTGATATCCTAGGCAACTAGGTGGGTAATTTTCAAGTATGAAGTGAACATGCATTATTTTAAATGAACCACATGCATTGTTTTAAATGAGCAACTTGCATTATTTTGAATTGTTTTACATGATTTGAAATTGTTTTACATGAACTAAATATTTCTAAATGATTTAAAATTGAAGGAGTGATTATGCCACCTTGAAAGAGAACTCGAGGAGCTCTGACTCGATCTGGCTCTCACCAAGGGAGCATGGATGAATCCTATGTCTCACAAGATGCGGGGACACATTCTGCTCCTGACTCTGAGGCACCTAATGTGCAACATGAAGTGCCACCGCCTCCTCCTCCTTTGCCTCAAGTAAACCCTTTAGATTCACGGTTCTTTCAAGCCTTTGCCCAGGCTTTTACTTAGGCATGGGCCAAGGGCCACAAGCTCCGGTGCCAGCTTCAGTAGAGAGGAGTGAAAAATATGATAAGCTTCGCAAGTATAGAGGCCTAGACTTCAATGGGACTACAAATCTCGAAGAGGCCGAAGCATGGCTGAAGACGACAGAGAGAGTCCTAATTCAAATAAAGTGCAATGATGAAGACAAACTGGACTATGCAGTCAGCTTGCTACAGGGGGATGCACTCCACTGGTGGGAATCAGTGCCCCATAGTCAGGTTATGCCTCCGGTACTATCATGGAGAGATTTTGTGGAATTTTTTAGGAAGAAATACCTTTCAGGGGTTTATGTGCAAGAGAAGGCCAGGGAGTTCCTCTCACACAGAGGGATATGAGTGTGAGTGAGTCTGAGTTGAAGTTCACCCAACTTTTCTGGTATGCGGCTAATATTGTGGGGAATGAGGAGGATAAGTGCCGCAAGTTTGAGGAGGAACTTCATCTAGGGATTAAGGAGAAGGTGTTGATCCATAATTTCTGTTACTACCAGCTATTGGTAGATGTGGCCCTCCAGGTAGAAAAACTGGAGAATATCAAATATGAAGTTAATAAGAAGAGGAAGAGTTGGGAACAGTCTGCTAAGAAGGGAATGAGTGCCCCTATGCCAGAGAGGAGCACGAGAAGCTTCTGCTCCCAAAGCGAAGTGGGGAGTAGTGGCCCAGCTAAGGACAAGCAGGCAAGGGCACTTTCAGGGTAAGCCTCAAGTGTGGGAGGCATAGGAAGGACGAGAAGGAGCAGATACACAAACCCTCAATGTGAGCATTGTGGAAAACTTCATAAAGGAGAGTGCTTCAAGTTACTTGGAGCATGCTTCCAATGCAGAGAGAAGGGACACATGATCAGGGACTGCCCCCAAGCAACAAGACAAGAGGGGTCGCAGTTGCAAGCCCCAAGGAGAGCAGAAACAATGGGGACCAGGCCAGTCGCTGAGGTGGGCAGTTTTGGAGCTACAAGGAAGGTTGTTCCTTTAGGAAGGCCAAAGGGTCAGGATCAGGCTTAGGCAAGGGTGTTCGCCATGACCAAAGAGGAAGCTACAGCCGCACTCAAAGTTGTCACAGGTATAGCTCAGTTATTTAGTTCTGAAGTATATGTCTTGATTGATTCTGATTCTATACATTCATTTGTTTCTGCAAGCATGGTTTTAGATGATGTGAATTTGCTGCCATTGGATAGTCCCTTGATTGTTAGCACTCCTTTAGGAGGAAGGTGATAATAAGTCAAATAAATAGAGACTGTGAATTGATTATTGAGGGTGTTATACTGGTAGTAGACTTACTGCCTCTAGAGTTAAAGGATCTAGATATTATACTAGGTATGGATGCTATGAAGAAATATTGTGCAAAGTTAGATTGTAGCTGTAAGAAGGTAGAGTTTGACTTTGGCAATGGTGAGAAGGTGATTTTCAAAGGAGATAGGAGAACCCCATGACCCAGAATTATTTCAGCTTTGCTCATCGAACGGATGATGAGAAAAGGGTGTGAAGCCTTCTTGACACACGTCGTGGACACTGATGTAAATGAAGGGAAGTTAGAAGATTTTCCTATTGTGAGGGAGTTTCCATATGTGTTTCCAGAGGACTTACCGGGTTTACCACCGGTAAGGGAAATTGAGTTTGCCATTAACTTAATTCCCAGAACCACACCCATTTCTATACCACCTTATAGAATGGCTCCAGCTAAACTGAAGGAGCTCAAGGAACAGTTGGAAGAACTATTAGAGAAGGGGTATACACGGCTGAGTTCGTCACCTTGGGGAGTGTCTATTTTATTTGTTAGGAAGAAGGATGGGACATGGCGCATGTGCATCGATTATCGGAGACTCAACAAGGTGACTGTTAAGAACAAGTACCCTATACCTCGGATTGATGATCTGTTTGACCAACTGTAAGGAGCAAGGGTCTTTTCCAAGATTGACCTCAGGTCAGGCTATCATCAGCCCAGAATCAAGGAGTCTGATGTAAGTAAGACAGCCTTTAGGACTCGTTATGGGCATTACGAGTTCCTAGTCATGCCATTCGGACTGACCAATGCTCCGGCTGCATTCATGGATCTTATAAATAGGGTCTTCAAGGAGTATCTGGATCAGTTTGTCATAGTATTTATTGATCTCATTTTGGTTTATTCAAAGAGTGAAGAGGAACATGAGGAACACCTCAAGATAGTGTTGTAAACACTGAGGAAGAAGGAACTTTATGTCAAATTCAACAAATGTTAATTCTAGCTTCACAAAGTGATTTTCCTTAGACATGTGATATCGAAAGATGGGGTGTATATGGACCCAAGGAAAATTGAAGCAGTGGTGAATTGGTATGCATCGAAGATAGTGGCAGAAGTGAGAAGTTTTCTAGGTTTGGCAGGGTATTATAGGAGGTTTGTGAAAGGATTTTCTATGATAGCTGCTCCAATGACCAAGCTATTAAGGAAGAATCATAAGTTTATCTGGAGTAATGAATTTCAGAAGAGCTTTGAGAAGCTTAAGCACAGATTGAGAAGTGCCCCAGTTTTGATTTTACCTACTGGAGATGAGGGTTATACAGTTTATAATTATGCTTGAAATAAGGGCGGGTTGTGTGTTGATGCAGGAAGACAAGGTAATAACTTATGCCTTGCGGTAGCTAAAGCCTTATGAACTGAATTACCCGACTCATGATCTGGAATTGGCAGCAGTAATTTTTGCTCTGAAGATTCGGAGACATTATTTGTATGGGGTACATACAAATTTTTTTACAAATCCTAAAAGTCTCAAGTATTTGTTGAGCCAAAAGGAACTGAATTTGAGACAGAGAAGGTGATTAGAGTTGCTCAAGGATTATGACCTGTTGATTGAATATCATCCAGGAAAGACGAATGTAGTGGCGAATGCCTTCAGTAGGAAATCCTTTATAGCTCATGTTCAAACAATGTATCTGTCATTATTGGAAGAAATGACAAAGCTTAGAATAAGTTTGAAACAGGAGGAACCCATTTGTATTATCGCTAATTTCAGATTGAGACCGATACTTAGGGAAAAAGTTAAAGAGTTACAAGCATAGGATGCAGAATTGAGTAAGCTTCGAGAAGAAATTCAAAATGGCAAGAAATCTGAAGTGGTAGTGAGGGATGATGGACTTATGGTTGTTAAAAACAGACTTTGTATTCAGATTGTCAAAGAAGTAAAGGATGAAATACTGGATGAGGCACACAATATGCCTTATGCGATACACCCAGGTAGCACCAGGATATACAGAGATCTAAAAGAGCATTTCTAGTGGAAAGGCATGAAGAGGGATGTAGTAGAATATGCAAGTAAGTGTCTAGTGTGTCAGCAAGTCAAAGCTAAACACCAGGCACCTTCAAGCAAGTTAAGGCCATTGTCCATTCCTGAGTGGAAGTGGCAAAGGGTGACTATGGATTTTTATGGGTTTACCCAAAACCAATAGGAAGCACGATGCTATATGGGTCATTGTTGATCGATTGACTAAGTCATCCTATTTTTTCACAATTAAACAGACTGATTCTCTGCATGTGCTAGCAAAGAAGTATATTGATGAGATAGTGAGGCTGCATGGGATTCCAGACTCTATAGTTTCTGACAGAGATCCTCAATTTACTTTGAGATTCTAAGAAAGCTTACAAGAGGCTCTGGGAACCAAATTGAACTTTAACACTACTTTTCATCCTCAAATAGATGGTTAATATGAGAGGACCATTCGGACCCTCAAAGGAATGCTCAGGGAATGTGTGATGGATTTCAGGGGTGCTTGGGAGGAACACTTGCCATTGATCAAATTTGCTTATAATAATTCGTACTACTCGAGCATTCAGATGGCTCCTTATGAAGCATTATATGGAAGAAGATATAGAACTCCGATATGTTGGGATGAAAAAGGAGAGAGGAAATTGATAGAGCCAGGGTTACTTTAGATAACAGTGGACAAGGTCAACTTAGTTAAGCAACGGCTTAAAGCAGCATAGGATAGAATAAAGAGTTACATTGATGCACACCGGAAGGAAATGGAGTATGAAGTGGGTGAAAAAGTTTTCCTTAAGACATCTCCTTGGAAAGGAGTCATGAGGTTTGGCAAGAAGGGTAAGTTGAGTCCAAGATATGTGGGTCCTTATGAGATTCTTGAGAGGATTGGACCGTTAGCCTATAGGTTGGCACTGCCACCGAAATTATCACAGATACATGATGTCTTTCATATTTCCATGTTGAGGAGGTATAGATCGGATCCTTCTCATATTATTCAGACCACTAAGGTTCAGCTAAAAGATGATCTGACTTATGAGGAGACTCTAGTGGAGATCTTAGACACTAAGGAGAAGGTCCTAAGGAACAAAACAGTTCAGCTAGTCAAAGTTCTATGGAGAAATTAGTATGTGGAAAAGGCCACTGAGAGCCCTTGGAAGCCATGAAAGAAAAGTATCCACAACTCTTCAATGATTCAGGTAAGAATTTCGAGGATGAAATTCTTTTAAAAGGGCAAGAAATGTTAGCCCCAGAATTTTTTCTAATTATTAAGCATGATTTAAAGAAATTTTGAGGTCTTGATAATTTATCTTGGAATCAATTAGCATGTTAATTTTAATGAGATTATATGACATAGATTAATTGAATTCAAATGGTAGGGTGGTAAGAATGTATAAAGGGCATTGTTGGAAGATCACTTAAGTTGTAAAGTCTTAAGGCATTGAAGAAGGGCAAGTTGGACATTTTAGCTTCATTAAGACTATAAAAGGGAGAAAGAAGGCTTGTCTTGCATTTGGAAGAGAGAGAAAACAAAATTGAAGAAAGAAGGGAGTTTCGTGAGTTTGGAGAAAAAGGAGAGTTATGCTAGGTTTTGATTCTTCTTAACCTTCAAGAGGGATTTTGAGAGTGAGCAAGAAGGGAAAAAAGAAGAGGAAGGCTAAAGGTTCAATTAGAGCCAAGAAAATCATTATTTGGTGAAGATTTAAGGTAAGTGTATGTTTAATCTTTTGGATTTTGGAAGGGGTTTTGGTTCAAAGAGCTTAGGAAATTCATGGGTTTAAGTATTCTATGATCAATTACATGCATAAGTTTCTTTGGGTTTTCCAATTTGAATTCCTTTTGATTTGGGGTTTTTGTCAATATTGAAGAAAATCAAGAGAGGCAAGAGGAGTAAGAGTAGAGGCATTTTGAGCAAGGTTTTTAAGCAAGGAAATTAAGGTAGGTTGCATTTTTATAATTGAGTTAATGAGCCATAAATGTTCTTCAAATAAGTGGGATTTAATTATTTTCCAATTACTTTATAAATGTGTATTTTTTGTTCTTTAAATGCTTGAGAATGTGCCACATGTTGTTGTGTCTAAATTTTGGGAATCAATTATAATTGCTTCACAATTGTTGTATTTGTTGCTTTTGAATGAGTTGAGAAATGACTTTTATACTTGGTATAGGAATGTGGTTGTTGAATTGTGAAATGATGATGGAAATGCATATGAAATATGTCATGTTCATGAAAAGCAAGTTTTTGAAATGTGCCATATGGGCAAACAGTTTTTAGTTCATGAATTACATGTTATGTGGGTTTGGTGTAGTCCATCCAAGAATGTCACGTGCTCATTGACCAAATTAAAGACTTCTCCAACCTGCTCGCTAGTGGCACGGAACACCTTCATGAACTCCCTCAAGTTTACTACTACACAGGACCATTATGTGAAATTGTGTAGTTCGTCATGTTTATGGATCTACCCAAACCATTTTGATGTGATTATGTATTGCTTGCGTTGACAAGTTTGATGAATGCTTGACTTATGTGAGTTGTGAATTGGTTTGATATGTTAAGAATTTTAGGAATATATGTTTCACGGATTTCATATAAATTTGCCTTGAACATGATTATTGTTAATGGTTTTGCTTATTACCGATTATAAGACTGTTACCCACAAGCGTTAAGCTCACCCCCATTCCTTCCCATTTGCAGGCGATGAGCAACATTTTGAGTGATCAATTCGATCATCAAGGCATCACTCCAACTTGCATATTTTGTTCTTTTGAAGCTAGATTTTGTAAAACAATGCTTTAGTTTTATTTTGAGGAATTGTAGTTCTTGTAAAGTTTGTATTTTGGATTATGTTGTAAGGTAGCTCGAAATGCCCACTAAAGCGTTGTAAAACTCTTATTTTTATGTGAATGAAATACATATACATTATGGTTGGTTGTGGCATTTCAAGTATTTGCATTGAAAATTTTAAGTTTTCATAGGGGTAAGATTTGTGTTCTGGCTTTGAGAGAAAAACTGCACTAATATAGGATGAATTTGACTAAGTTGTCTCATATAAGTTGTAGCTTGTTCTTTTAGCTTTCCAACGATATAAAGTATGTGATTTTTGGATGTCAGAGTTGAGAGATATGATCGTTTGAGTAGGTGATGTTACATAGGATGTGCATCCCGAATAATTAGTGTTTATAGAGTAATATCGCACTAGGATTGTTCGTTTTGGCAAGATTATGAGAAAAAGAGATGTTAGGGTGGGGTTTAGGCAATGTTATGAATACCGTACCGGCCTCGGTACCGGATTGGGCTCTGGAACGGAACTGTACCGGTACCGGTCGGTACCGGGTACCGTTTCGGGATATTTTTTA